>JALJAT010000090.1:47500-53580 GCA_034768735.1 Schistosoma mekongi | reverse complement strand
TAACTGCTGTTCCCATGGAACCCTTCTCCACCTCGGCCTTCAAGGTTCTCACTTGAATATTTGCTACTACCACCAAGATCTGCGCCTGTGGTTGCTTCACCTAGGCTTACGCCTGAGGCTTCCCGCTAGCCACAGCGACCCTCCTACTCGTTGCCATTACTCCATGCCTGGACCAAGTGCAGCTTGCCCTCACACAGCATAGGCCCAGCTTACAGCAACGGTCGGTATAGGTCCAACGCTCGAGCGCCATCCATTTTCAGGGCTGGTTGATTCGGCAGGTGAGTTGTTACACACTCCTAGCGGTTGTGCCGACTTCCATGCCACCGTCCTGCTGTCATGGACCAACCAACACCTTTTGTGGTATCTCATGAGCGTCACGTTAGGCACCTTAACACTAACGTTTGGTTCACTCCCACAGCGCCAGTTCTGCTTACCAAAAATGGCCCACTTGGCACTCACATTCAATGCAAAACTCCACTAAGCGAGTTAAGCTTCTCACCATTTAAAGTTTGAGAATAGGTTGAGGATGTTTTATCCCCAATGCCTCTAATCATCGCTTTACCGGAATAAAACTGTTTGTTATTTCCCAGAATGCCAGCTATCCTGAGGGAACCTTCGGAGGGAACCAGCTACTAGATGGTTCGATTAGTCTTTCGCCCCTATACTCACTTTATACGATCGATTTGCACGTCAGAATCGCTACGGTCCTCCACCAGAGTTGTCCTCTGGCTTCAACCTTCGCAAGCATAGTTCACCATCTTTCGGGTCTCAACGTGTACGCTCTTGCTCCGCCCCGACGGTGCACGCAACACATGGTCGCATGTCTACGTCATGGGACGGGCCGGTGATGCGCCCGCTGCTCGCAACTTGGAAAGTATGAGCAAGGCAACAGGATCTCACCTCAGTCCGGACTGAAAGCCGAACCTTTACCTTCACTTCGCCTTTGGGTTTCGTAACACCCAATGACTCGCGCACATGTTAAACTCCTTGGTCCGTGTTTCAAGACGGGTCAGGTGGATCGTCTACCACTACACCACAGACTATTGGCCCATTCAAAAGCTCACATACGCAACTGCCAACGTGACAAAAGCAAGCCATCAGCAGACCAGCCGAAGCTAGTAACAAACTGACCAGACTCACCAATGCCCGAAAGACAAAGTACGCATGCAAAGCCGCCATCTCCGACACACTACACAACTCCACTACAGCCGGTTAGTAACACTAATGATCCATAATGATTAATCACGAACCAAAGAGCCACCTGCCGACCCAACCAAGCTCAACATTAATAGTCAAACCTGATCAGTTTGGCCATAGTAGAGAGGCAGCAATGCCGGTCGTGGTGAATACTCTGAGAAAGTGCACTGACAAGCAGACCCTCACACCTCCAATGCGTGCGCCGTATAAAAACGTCTACACATACCCACCCCATTATAAAAGGTAGGCATCTGCTATTACAAACAGACACTGAAGGCGGCCAGTATGCCCAAGCACAAATCATACTCATCAGCTGAATCCCCAGAGCTTGCAGTTCACCTCCACCCGTTTACCTTTGAACGGTTTCACGCACTGTTTACTCTCTCTTCAAAGTACTTTTCAACTTTCCCTCACGGTACTTGTTTGCTATCGGACTCGTGTAAGTATTTAGCCTTGGATGGAGTCTACCACCCACTTTGGGCTGCATTCACAAACAACCCGACTCCAAGGGTAGCTCAGAGCAAAACTGTCATACATGGTCTCCACCCCCACGGGCCTTTCACCCCTCTATGGGCCAGGACGGTAAGCCGTACTCAATGCTGGACTTGGGGTAGAGCAGTAATGCCTGAAGCCAACCTAAACACCACATTGCCTTACGATCAAGTGACCGTAGGCTTCGGTGTTGGGCTAATCCCTGTTCACTCGCAGTTACTAGGGGAATCCTTGTTAGTTTCTTTTCCTCCGCTTAGTGATATGCTTAAGTTCAGCGGGTAATCACGTCTGATCCGAGGTCAGGGTCAATTAGCATTATACTTGTATGTGTACAAAGCACACACTCTCGATACAAACCATAGACCGAATCATAGAGCCATGATTAAGTGATTAGCTTAGCGTACAGTAGGTGCGTTCTTCTCGAGCATGTATAAAAGTATTATCATTAAGCCACGACTCGAGCACAACCCACTGCAGCATCTCAATCTGGTTATCTAGACCGGACTAGGCTGTGATCGGATTTTTCGGACGGAGCCTTTGACCAGCAGCAACCCGCGTTGATACACGAGCGCATCAAATATATGCCGGCAGGCACTCGGCCAATCCACGACTTAATGTGCGTCGTGATAGATGAAAAGCCGACCCTCGGACAGGCGTGGCCACAGGATATCCCGTAGCCGCAATATGCGTTCAAGATGTCGATGTTCAAAGCAGTATGCAGTTCACATTAATTCACACAGTTGGCTGCACTCTTCATCGACACACGAGCCGAGTGATCCACCGCTCAAAGTTGTACACCAATAACCCTATACACAGTGTAGTGCATAGAACTAATGGTTATCGCTGCAGCCTAGGATATTTACCGCTAAGCCAGCGTACATGCAGTCCAGCACAAGGCCAGGTGCATGCCAGGCAGCAAACCCGTGATTGGCAAGCCAAACCGGATCGCTTCAACAGTGTAAAATGTTTGGAAAGGAACATAAACGGGGCGGGTGCATGCACACGTAACATACAACCCTCTTTGAACCTTGCACACAACAATCACGTCATGTACTATCCCATCACCCTTGGCAGATCAGGCAACCCGAAAGTCACGAGAACACCATCAGAGCATAAGACAGGACAGATACCCCGTCAGGGTAATAAAATTTGTAATAATCAACCCACTTCAACTGCACTCAAAGAAGCAAACCCTGTCACCATCCACATACTGTAAAGTCCGATAGTTTACGCAATGCACAGATCCTGGTTTCACATTATATTAGTACATCCACTTCAACTGCACTCAAAAGAAGCAAACTCCTGTCACCTCCACATACTGTGAAGGCCGATAGTTTACGCAAGCACAGATCCATGGTTTCACATTTATATATTACATCCACTTCAACTGCACTCAAGAAGCAAACCCTGTCACCTCCACATACTGTGAAGGCCGATAGTTTACGCAAGCACAGATCCATGGTTTCACATTTATATTATTACATCCACTTCAACTGCACTCAAAGAAGCAAACCCGGTCACCTCCACATACTGTGAAGGCCGATAGGTTACGCAAGCACAGATCCATGGTGTCACATTTATATTATACATCCACTTCAACTGCACTCAAAGAAGCAAACCCTGTCACCTCCACATACTGTGAAGGCCGATAGTGTACGCAAGTACAGATCCATGGCTTCAGATTTTTGTTTATAGGGTCTGTTAATGATCCTTCCGCAGGTTCACCTACGGAAACCTTGTTACGACTTTTACTTCCTCTAAATAGTCAAATTAGGTCGTCTTCTCGATATCAGTCGAGCGGCGGTAAAGCCACTTCAACGACACCAACCAACGACCTCACTAAACCATTCAATCGGTAGTAGCGACGGGCGGTGTGTACAAAGGGCAGGGACGTAATCAGCGCAAGCTTATGACTTGCACTTACCAGGAATTCCTCGTTCACGGGGAATAATTGCAAGCCCCGATCCCAGTCACGACGGTGATGAAACAGTTTGCCCAACCCTTTCGGGCCAGGTTTCCAGGCTCGCTGGCACCGTCATTGTAGCGCACGTGTGGCCCCGGACATCTAAGGCATCACAGACCTTTATTGCTCAATTTCGTGCGACTTAAGTGTGCCGCTTGTCCCTCTAAGAAGTAAAAACTGCACCGCACCCGTCGGACTCACGACCACACTACTCCATAAAGAAAGCAGTAGAAGCCGCGCCCTAAACGAGCACAGAGGACCAGTCTACTATTTAGTAGGTTAAAGTCTCGTTCGTTATCGGAATTAAACCAGACAAATCGCTCCACCAACTAAGAACGGCCAGGCACCACCAACCACCGAATCAAGAAAGAGCTTTCAAATCTGTCAATACCGCACGTGTCCGGGCCGGGTGAGTTTCTCCCGTTTGAGGCGAATTAAACCGCAGGCTCCACTCCTGGTGGTGCCCTCCGTCAATTCCTTTAAGTTTCAGCTTTGCAACCATACTCCCCCCGGAGCCCAAAGACTTAAAGGTTTCCACGGGGACTAGCCCGCGATGTCATTATAGAACCAACGCGGATCGTCAGTTGGCATCGTTTATGGTCCAGAACTACGACGGTATCTGATCGTCATCTCGAAACTCTGACTTTCGCTCCTGATCAAATGAAAACATTCTTGGCAAATGCTTTCGCTGTAGTGTGTCGGGCGGCGATCGCCCATGAATTTCACCCTCTAACACCGCCATACAAATGGCCCCGTCTGTCCCCTCTTAACCAGTAACTCGGCATCCGAAAACCAACCAAAATAGAACCGAAGTCCTATTTCATTATATCCAGGCAAGAAATTGTTACGGAGGCGCATAGGCCGGCTTTGAGCACGGGGTCAAATTTGTTCAACAGTAAAGATGCCGGTCCGCCTCCGGCGAACCCGTTTAAAGGCAATCCGAAAGCATGCCAACAGGTCAATAAGATACAATACTCATTAACCTATCAACACCTGTTTTTAACAAAACACAGACACGGCTGAAAGGTTGCACAACCACTACGCCGAGCTGACCACTGCCCTGATCGTAACCAAGACCGTGAACAAGCAACAGCATGCGATCGCACTACCCAGATCCAACTACGAGCTTTTTAACTGCAGCAACTTTAATATACGCTTTTGGAGCTGGAGTTACCGCGGCTGCTGGCACCAGACTTGCCCTCCAATTGGTCCTCGTTAAAGGATTTAAATTGTACTCATTCGAATTACGGAGCCTCAATTGAGTCCCGTATCCGTATTTTTCGTCACTACCTCCCCGTGCCGGGAGTGGGTAATTTTCGCGCCTGCTGCCGTCCTTGGATGTGGTAGCCATTTCTCAGGCTCCCTCTCCGGAATCGAACCCTGATTCCCCGTTACCCGTTATCATCATGGTAGGCAAATCACCTACCAACAAATTGATAGGGCAGACATTTGAAAGATCCGTCGCCGACACACAATTGGCCGACTGCGATCAGTAAAGTTATCCAGAGTCATCACAGAATGTAACAGGCACAGCATAAGCCGCACCCGGTTGGTTCTGTTCTAATAAATGCACCCGTCCCCTTGCGGGTCAGGGATTCAAGGCATGTATTAGCTCTAGTATAGGGTGATAAGCAAGGCGGCCTAGCTTCAAGCAAAATGGCCCAAACATGCTTAAAACCCATAGTCTCATGCCGAAATATCATTATCACAACGTCCCAAGCGATTACAGTTCATTTGGGAGATTTTCATTTTTTCGACATTTTGAGACCTGAGTTAGGGGTAGTATCCCTATATAACATGGCGAGCAAGACTAGGTGTAGTCCGCGGACACATTTTTTGCAATTTCTCCCATTTCCTTAGACTGTGCATTCATATGTTTAGTATCATTGTGTAGCGCACAAAATTCTGCATTTAACGCAGAAACAATCATATTAAAAGTAAAAACTGGCACCGCACCCGTCGGATCACGACCACACTACTCCATAAAGAAGCAGTAGAAGCCGCGCCCTAAACGAGCACAGAGGACCAGTCTACTATTTAGTAGGTTAAAGTCTCGTTCGTTATCGGAATTAACCAGACAAATCGCTCCACCAACTAAGAACGGCCATGCACCACCAACCACCGAATCAAGAAAGAGCTTTCAATCTGTCAATCCTCACAGTGTCCGGGCCGGGTGAGTTTTCCCGTGTTGAGTCGAATTAAACCGCAGGCTCCACTCCTGGTGGTGCCCTTCCGTCAATTCCTTTAAGTTTCAGCTTTGCAACCATACTCCCCCCGGAGCCCAAAGACTTAAAGGTTTCCCGGGGACTGCCCGCGATGTCAATTATAGAACCAACGCGGATCGTCAGTTGGCATCGTTTATGGTCAGAACTACGACGGTATCTGATCGTCTTCGAAACTCTGACTTTCGCTCCTGATCAATGAAAAC
>JALJAT010000090.1:32500-37500 GCA_034768735.1 Schistosoma mekongi | reverse complement strand
TTACTAGGGGAATCCTTGTTAGTTTCTTTTCCTCCGCTTAGTGATATGCTTAAGTTCAGCGGGTAATCACGTCTGATCCGAGGTCAGGGTCAATTAGCATTATACTTGTATGTGTACAAAGCACACACTCTCGATACAAACCATAGACCGAATCATAGAGCCATGATTAAGTGATTAGCTTAGCGTACAGTAGGTGCGTTCTTCTCGAGCATGTATAAAAGTATTATCATTAAGCCACGACTCGAGCACAACCCACTGCAGCATCTCAATCTGGTTATCTAGACCGGACTAGGCTGTGATCGGATTTTTCGGACGGAGCCTTTGACCAGCAGCAACCCGCGTTGATACACGAGCGCATCAAATATATGCCGGCAGGCACTCGGCCAATCCACGACTTAATGTGCGTCGTGATAGATGAAAAGCCGACCCTCGGACAGGCGTGGCCACAGGATATCCCGTAGCCGCAATATGCGTTCAAGATGTCGATGTTCAAAGCAGTATGCAGTTCACATTAATTCACACAGTTGGCTGCACTCTTCATCGACACACGAGCCGAGTGATCCACCGCTCAAAGTTGTACACCAATAACCCTATACACAGTGTAGTGCATAGAACTAATGGTTATCGCTGCAGCCTAGGATATTTACCGCTAAGCCAGCGTACATGCAGTCCAGCACAAGGCCAGGTGCATGCCAGGCAGCAAACCCGTGATTGGCAAGCCAAACCGGATCGCTTCAACAGTGTAAAATGTTTGGAAAGGAACATAAACGGGGCGGGGTGCATGCACACGTAACATACAACCCTCTTTGAACCTTGCACACAACAATCACGTCATGTACTATCCCATCACCCTTGGCAGATCAGGCAACCCGAAAGTCACGAGAACACCATCAGAGCATAAGACAGGACAGATACCCCGGTCAGGTAATAAAATTTGTAATAATCAACCCACTTCAACTGCACTCAAAGAAGCAAACCCTGTCACCTCCACATACTGTAAAGGCCGATAGTTTACGCAAGCACAGATCCATGGTTTCACATTTATATTATTACATCCACTTCAACTGCACTCAAAGAAGCAAACCCTGTCACCTCCACATACTGTGAAGGCCGATAGTTTACGCAAGCACAGATCCATGGTTTCACATTTATATTATTACATCCACTTCAACTGCACTCAAAGAAGCAAACCCTGTCACCTCCACATACTGTAAAGGCCGATAGTTTACGCAAGCACAGATCCATGGTTTCACATTTATATTATTACATCCACTTCAACTGCACTCAAAGAAGCAAACCCTGTCACCTCCACATACTGTAAAGGCCGATAGTTTACGCAAGCACAGATCCATGGTTTCACATTTATATTATTACATCCACTTCAACTGCACTCAAAGAAGCAAACCCTGTCACCTCCACATACTGTAAAGGCCGATAGTTTACGCAAGCACAGATCCATGGTTTCACATTTATATTATTACATCCACTTCAACTGCACTCAAAGAAGCAAACCCTGTCACCTCCACAAACTGTGAAGGCCGATAGTTTACGCAAGCACAGATCCATGGTTTCACATTTATATTATTACATCCACTTCAACTGCACTCAAAGAAGCAAACCCTGTCACCTCCACATACTGTAAAGGCCGATAGTTTACGCAAGTACAGATCCATGGCTTCAGATTTTTGTTTATAGGGTCTGTTAATGATCCTTCCGCAGGTTCACCTACGGAAACCTTGTTACGACTTTTACTTCCTCTAAATAGTCAAATTAGGTCGTCTTCTCGATATCAGTCGAGCGGCGGTAAAGCCACTTCAACGACACCAATCCAACGACCTCACTAAACCATTCAATCGGTAGTAGCGACGGGCGGTGTGTACAAAGGGCAGGGACGTAATCAGCGCAAGCTTATGACTTGCACTTACCAGGAATTCCTCGTTCACGGGGAATAATTGCAAGCCCCGATCCCAGTCACGACGGTGATGAAACAGTTTGCCCAACCCTTTCGGGCCAGGTTTCCAGGCTCGCTGGCACCGTCATTGTAGCGCACGTGTGGCCCCGGACATCTAAGGGCATCACAGACCTGTTATTGCTCAATTTCGTGCGACTTAAGTGTGCCGCTTGTCCCTCTAAGAAGTAAAAACTGGCACCGCACCCGTCGGATCACGACCACACTACTCCATAAAGAAGCAGTAGAAGCCGCGCCCTAAACGAGCACAGAGGACCAGTCTACTATTTAGTAGGTTAAAGTCTCGTTCGTTATCGGAATTAACCAGACAAATCGCTCCACCAACTAAGAACGGCCATGCACCACCAACCACCGAATCAAGAAAGAGCTTTCAATCTGTCAATCCTCACAGTGTCCGGGCCGGGTGAGTTTTCCCGTGTTGAGTCGAATTAAACCGCAGGCTCCACTCCTGGTGGTGCCCTTCCGTCAATTCCTTTAAGTTTCAGCTTTGCAACCATACTCCCCCCGGAGCCCAAAGACTTAAAGGTTTCCCGGGGACTGCCCGCGATGTCAATTATAGAACCAACGCGGATCGTCAGTTGGCATCGTTTATGGTCAGAACTACGACGGTATCTGATCGTCTTCGAAACTCTGACTTTCGCTCCTGATCAATGAAAACATTCTTGGCAAATGCTTTCGCTGTAGTTTGTCTGGCGGCGATCCCAGAATTTCACCTCTAACACCGCCATACAAATGCCCCCGTCTGTCCCTCTTAACCATTACTTCGGATCCGATAGTTTACGCAAGCACAGATCCATGGTTTCACATTTATATTATTACATCCACTTCAACTGCACTCAAAGAAGCAAACCCTGTCACCTCCACAAACTGTGAAGGCCGATAGTTTACGCAAGCACAGATCCATGGTTTCACATTTATATTATTACATCCACTTCAACTGCACTCAAAGAAGCAAACCCTGTCACCTCCACAAACTGTGAAGGCCGATAGTTTACGCAAGCACAGATCCATGGTTTCACATTTATATTATTACATCCACTTCAACTGCACTCAAAGAAGCAAACCCTGTCACCTCCACAAACTGTGAAGGCCGATAGTTTACGCAAGCACAGATCCATGGTTTCACATTTATATTATTACATCCACTTCAACTGCACTCAAAGAAGCAAACCCTGTCACCTCCACATACTGTGAAGGCCGATAGTTTACGCAAGCACAGATCCATGGTTTCACATTTATATTATTACATCCACTTCAACTGCACTCAAAGAAGCAAACCCTGTCACCTCCACATACTGTGAAGGCCGATAGTTTACGCAAGCACAGATCCATGGTTTCACATTTATATTATTACATCCACTTCAACTGCACTCAAAGAAGCAAACCCTGTCACCTCCACATACTGTGAAGGCCGATAGTTTACGCAAGCACAGATCCATGGTTTCACATTTATATTATTACATCCACTTCAACTGCACTCAAAGAAGCAAACCCTGTCACCTCCACATACTGTGAAGGCCGATAGTTTACGCAAGCACAGATCCATGGTTTCACATTTATATTATTACATCCACTTCAACTGCACTCAAAGAAGCAAACCCTGTCACCTCCACAAACTGTGAAGGCCGATAGTTTACGCAAGTACAGATCCATGGCTTCAGATTTTTGTTTATAGGGTCTGTTAATGATCCTTCCGCAGGTTCACCTACGGAAACCTTGTTACGACTTTTACTTCCTCTAAATAGTCAAATTAGGTCGTCTTCTCGATATCAGTCGAGCGGCGGTAAAGCCACTTCAACGACACCAATCCAACGACCTCACTAAACCATTCAATCGGTAGTAGCGACGGGCGGTGTGTACAAAGGGCAGGGACGTAATCAGCGCAAGCTTATGACTTGCACTTACCAGGAATTCCTCGTTCACGGGGAATAATTGCAAGCCCCGATCCCAGTCACGACGGTGATGAAACAGTTTGCCCAACCCTTTCGGGCCAGGTTTCCAGGCTCGCTGGCACCGTCATTGTAGCGCACGTGTGGCCCCGGACATCTAAGGGCATCACAGACCTGTTATTGCTCAATTTCGTGCGACTTAAGTGTGCCGCTTGTCCCTCTAAGAAGTAAAAACTGGCACCGCACCCGTCGGATCACGACCACACTACTCCATAAAGAAGCAGTAGAAGCCGCGCCCTAAACGAGCACAGAGGACCAGTCTACTATTTAGTAGGTTAAAGTCTCGTTCGTTATCGGAATTAACCAGACAAATCGCTCCACCAACTAAGAACGGCCATGCACCACCAACCACCGAATCAAGAAAGAGCTTTCAATCTGTCAATCCTCACAGTGTCCGGGCCGGGTGAGTTTTCCCGTGTTGAGTCGAATTAAACCGCAGGCTCCACTCCTGGTGGTGCCCTTCCGTCAATTCCTTTAAGTTTCAGCTTTGCAACCATACTCCCCCCGGAGCCCAAAGACTTAAAGGTTTCCCGGGGACTGCCCGCGATGTCAATTATAGAACCAACGCGGATCGTCAGTTGGCATCGTTTATGGTCAGAACTACGACGGTATCTGATCGTCTTCGAAACTCTGACTTTCGCTCCTGATCAATGAAAACATTCTTGGCAAATGCTTTCGCTGTAGTTTGTCTGGCGGCGATCCCAGAATTTCACCTCTAACACCGCCATACAAATGCCCCCGTCTGTCCCTCTTAACCATTACTTCGGATCCGAAAACCAACAAAATAGAACCGAAGTCCTATTTCATTATTCCATGCAAGAATTTTCAGGCGCATAGGCCTGCTTTGAGCACTCAAATTTGTTCAAAGTAAAGATGCCGTCCGCCTCCGGCACCCGTTTAAAGGCATCCGAAAGCATGCCAACAGGTCAATAAGATACAATACTCATTAACCTATCAACACCTGTTTTTAACAAAACACAGACACGGCTGAAAGGTTGCACAACCACTACGCCGAGCTGACCACTGCCCTGATCGTAACCAAGACCGTGAACAAGCAACAGCATGCGATCGCACTACCCAGA
>JALJAT010000090.1:17500-22500 GCA_034768735.1 Schistosoma mekongi | reverse complement strand
TTACCAAAAATGGCCCACTTGGCACTCACATTCAATGCAAAACTCCACTTAAGCGAGTTAAGCTTCTCACCCATTTAAAGTTTGAGAATAGGTTGAGGATGCTTTATCCCCAATGCCTCTAATCATTCGCTTTACCGGATAAAACTGTTTTATTTCCCAGAATGCCAGCTATCCTGAGGGAAACTTCGGAGGGAACCAGCTACTAGATGGTTCGATTAGTCTTTCGCCCCTATACTCACGTTATACGATCGATTTGCACGTCAGAATCGCTACGGTCCTCCACCAGAGTTTCCTCTGGCTTCAACCTTCGCAAGCATAGTTCACCATCTTTCGGGTCTCAACGTGTACGCTCTTGCTCCGCCCCGACGGTGCACGCAACACATGGTCGCATGTCTACGTCATGGGACGGGCCGGTGATGCGCCCGCTGCTCGCAACTTGGAAAGTATGAGCAAGGCAACAGGATCTCACCTCAGTCCGGACTGAAAGCCGAACCTTTACCTTCACTTCGCCTTTGGGTTTCGTAACACCCAATGACTCGCGCACATGTTAAACTCCTTGGTCCGTGTTTCAAGACGGGTCAGGTGGATCGTCTACCACTACACCACAGACTATTGGCCCATTCAAAAGCTCACATACGCAACTGCCAACGTGACAAAAGCAAGCCATCAGCAGACCAGCCGAAGCTAGTAACAAACTGACCAGACTCACCAATGCCCGAAAGACAAAGTACGCATGCAAAGCCGCCATCTCCGACACACTACACAACTCCACTACAGCCGGTTAGTAACACTAATGATCCATAATGATTAATCACGAACCAAAGAGCCACCTGCCGACCCAACCAAGCTCAACATTAATAGTCAAACCTGATCAGTTTGGCCATAGTAGAGAGGCAGCAATGCCGGTCGTGGTGAATACTCTGAGAAAGTGCACTGACAAGCAGACCCTCACACCTCCAATGCGTGCGCCGTATAAAAACGTCTACACATACCCACCCCATTATAAAAGGTAGGCATCTGCTATTACAAACAGACACTGAAGGCGGCCAGTATGCCCAAGCACAAATCATACTCATCAGCTGAATCCCCAGAGCTTGCAGTTCAACTCCACCCGTTTACCTTTGAACGGTTTCACGCACTGTTTACTCTCTCTTCAAAGTACTTTTCAACTTTCCCTCACGGTACTTGTTTGCTATCGGACTCGTGTAAGTATTTAGCCTTGGATGGAGTCTACCACCCACTTTGGGCTGCATTCACAAACAACCCGACTCCAAGGGTAGCTCAGAGCAAAACTGTCATACATGGTCTCCACCCCCACGGGCCTTTCACCCTCTATGGGCCAGGACGGTAAGCCGTACTCAATGCTGGACTTGGGGTAGAGCAGTAATGCCTGAAGCCAACCTAAACACCACATTGCCTTACGATCAAGTGACCGTAGGCTTCGGTGTTGGGCTAATCCCTGTTCACTCGCAGTTACTAGGGGAATCCTTGTTAGTTTCTTTTCCTCCGCTTAGTGATATGCTTAAGTTCAGCGGGTAATCACGTCTGATCCGAGGTCAGGGTCAATTAGCATTATACTTGTATGTGTACAAAGCACACACTCTCGATACAAACCATAGACCGAATCATAGAGCCATGATTAAGTGATTAGCTTAGCGTACAGTAGGTGCGTTCTTCTCGAGCATGTATAAAAGTATTATCATTAAGCCACGACTCGAGCACAACCCACTGCAGCATCTCAATCTGGTTATCTAGACCGGACTAGGCTGTGATCGGATTTTTCGGACGGAGCCTTTGACCAGCAGCAACCCGCGTTGATACACGAGCGCATCAAATATATGCCGGCAGGCACTCGGCCAATCCACGACTTAATGTGCGTCGTGATAGATGAAAAGCCGACCCTCGGACAGGCGTGGCCACAGGATATCCCGTAGCCGCAATATGCGTTCAAGATGTCGATGTTCAAAGCAGTATGCAGTTCACATTAATTCACACAGTTGGCTGCACTCTTCATCGACACACGAGCCGAGTGATCCACCGCTCAAAGTTGTACACCAATAACCCTATACACAGTGTAGTGCATAGAACTAATGGTTATCGCTGCAGCCTAGGATATTTACCGCTAAGCCAGCGTACATGCAGTCCAGCACAAGGCCAGGTGCATGCCAGGCAGCAAACCCGTGATTGGCAAGCCAAACCGGATCGCTTCAACAGTGTAAAATGTTTGGAAAGGAACATAAACGGGGCGGGGTGCATGCACACGTAACATACAACCCTCTTTGAACCTTGCACACAACAATCACGTCATGTACTATCCCATCACCCTTGGCAGATCAGGCAACCCGAAAGTCACGAGAACACCATCAGAGCATAAGACAGGACAGATACCCCGGTCAGGTAATAAAATTTGTAATAATCAACCCACTTCAACTGCACTCAAAGAAGCAAACCCTGTCACCTCCACAAACTGTGAAGGCCGATAGTTTACGCAAGCACAGATCCATGGTTTCACATTTATATTATTACATCCACTTCAACTGCACTCAAAGAAGCAAACCCTGTCACCTCCACATACTGTAAAGGCCGATAGTTTACGCAAGCACAGATCCATGGTTTCACATTTATATTATTACATCCACTTCAACTGCACTCAAAGAAGCAAACCCTGTCACCTCCACATACTGTAAAGGCCGATAGTTTACGCAAGCACAGATCCATGGTTTCACATTTATATTATTACATCCACTTCAACTGCACTCAAAGAAGCAAACCCTGTCACCTCCACATACTGTGAAGGCCGATAGTTTACGCAAGCACAGATCCATGGTTTCACATTTATATTATTACATCCACTTCAACTGCACTCAAAGAAGCAAACCCTGTCACCTCCACAAACTGTGAAGGCCGATAGTTTACGCAAGCACAGATCCATGGTTTCACATTTATATTATTACATCCACTTCAACTGCACTCAAAGAAGCAAACCCTGTCACCTCCACATACTGTGAAGGCCGATAGTTTACGCAAGCACAGATCCATGGTTTCACATTTATATTATTACATCCACTTCAACTGCACTCAAAGAAGCAAACCCTGTCACCTCCACATACTGTGAAGGCCGATAGTTTACGCAAGCACAGATCCATGGTTTCACATTTATATTATTACATCCACTTCAACTGCACTCAAAGAAGCAAACCCTGTCACCTCCACATACTGTAAAGGCCGATAGTTTACGCAAGCACAGATCCATGGTTTCACATTTATATTATTACATCCACTTCAACTGCACTCAAAGAAGCAAACCCTGTCACCTCCACATACTGTAAAGGCCGATAGTTTACGCAAGCACAGATCCATGGTTTCACATTTATATTATTACATCCACTTCAACTGCACTCAAAGAAGCAAACCCTGTCACCTCCACATACTGTGAAGGCCGATAGTTTACGCAAGCACAGATCCATGGTTTCACATTTATATTATTACATCCACTTCAACTGCACTCAAAGAAGCAAACCCTGTCACCTCCACATACTGTGAAGGCCGATAGTTTACGCAAGCACAGATCCATGGTTTCACATTTATATTATTACATCCACTTCAACTGCACTCAAAGAAGCAAACCCTGTCACCTCCACATACTGTGAAGGCCGATAGTTTACGCAAGTACAGATCCATGGCTTCAGATTTTTGTTTATAGGGTCTGTTAATGATCCTTCCGCAGGTTCACCTACGGAAACCTTGTTACGACTTTTACTTCCTCTAAATAGTCAAATTAGGTCGTCTTCTCGATATCAGTCGAGCGGCGGTAAAGCCACTTCAACGACACCAATCCAACGACCTCACTAAACCATTCAATCGGTAGTAGCGACGGGCGGTGTGTACAAAGGGCAGGGACGTAATCAGCGCAAGCTTATGACTTGCACTTACCAGGAATTCCTCGTTCACGGGGAATAATTGCAAGCCCCGATCCCAGTCACGACGGTGATGAAACAGTTTGCCCAACCCTTTCGGGCCAGGTTTCCAGGCTCGCTGGCACCGTCATTGTAGCGCACGTGTGGCCCCGGACATCTAAGGGCATCACAGACCTGTTATTGCTCAATTTCGTGCGACTTAAGTGTGCCGCTTGTCCCTCTAAGAAGTAAAAACTGGCACCGCACCCGTCGGATCACGACCACACTACTCCATAAAGAAGCAGTAGAAGCCGCGCCCTAAACGAGCACAGAGGACCAGTCTACTATTTAGTAGGTTAAAGTCTCGTTCGTTATCGGAATTAACCAGACAAATCGCTCCACCAACTAAGAACGGCCATGCACCACCAACCACCGAATCAAGAAAGAGCTTTCAATCTGTCAATCCTCACAGTGTCCGGGCCGGGTGAGTTTTCCCGTGTTGAGTCGAATTAAACCGCAGGCTCCACTCCTGGTGGTGCCCTTCCGTCAATTCCTTTAAGTTTCAGCTTTGCAACCATACTCCCCCCGGAGCCCAAAGACTTAAAGGTTTCCCGGGGACTGCCCGCGATGTCAATTATAGAACCAACGCGGATCGTCAGTTGGCATCGTTTATGGTCAGAACTACGACGGTATCTGATCGTCTTCGAAACTCTGACTTTCGCTCCTGATCAATGAAAACATTCTTGGCAAATGCTTTCGCTGTAGTTTGTCTGGCGGCGATCCCAGAATTTCACCTCTAACACCGCCATACAAATGCCCCCGTCTGTCCCTCTTAACCATTACTTCGGATCCGAAAACCAACAAAATAGAACCGAAGTCCTATTTCATTATTCCATGCAAGAATTTTCAGGCGCATAGGCCTGCTTTGAGCACTCAAATTTGTTCAAAGTAAAGATGCCGTCCGCCTCCGGCACCCGTTTAAAGGCATCCGAAAGCATGCCAACAGGTCAATAAGATACAATACTCATTAACCTATCAACACCTGTTTTTAACAAAACACAGACACGGCTGAAAGGTTGCACAACCACTACGCCGAGCTGACCA
>JALJAT010000090.1:0-7500 GCA_034768735.1 Schistosoma mekongi | reverse complement strand
GTTTTATTTCCCAGAATGCCAGCTATCCTGAGGGAAACTTCGGAGGGAACCAGCTACTAGATGGTTCGATTAGTCTTTCGCCCCTATACTCACGTTATACGATCGATTTGCACGTCAGAATCGCTACGGTCCTCCACCAGAGTTTCCTCTGGCTTCAACCTTCGCAAGCATAGTTCACCATCTTTCGGGTCTCAACGTGTACGCTCTTGCTCCGCCCCGACGGTGCACGCAACACATGGTCGCATGTCTACGTCATGGGACGGGCCGGTGATGCGCCCGCTGCTCGCAACTTGGAAAGTATGAGCAAGGCAACAGGATCTCACCTCAGTCCGGACTGAAAGCCGAACCTTTACCTTCACTTCGCCTTTGGGTTTCGTAACACCCAATGACTCGCGCACATGTTAAACTCCTTGGTCCGTGTTTCAAGACGGGTCAGGTGGATCGTCTACCACTACACCACAGACTATTGGCCCATTCAAAAGCTCACATACGCAACTGCCAACGTGACAAAAGCAAGCCATCAGCAGACCAGCCGAAGCTAGTAACAAACTGACCAGACTCACCAATGCCCGAAAGACAAAGTACGCATGCAAAGCCGCCATCTCCGACACACTACACAACTCCACTACAGCCGGTTAGTAACACTAATGATCCATAATGATTAATCACGAACCAAAGAGCCACCTGCCGACCCAACCAAGCTCAACATTAATAGTCAAACCTGATCAGTTTGGCCATAGTAGAGAGGCAGCAATGCCGGTCGTGGTGAATACTCTGAGAAAGTGCACTGACAAGCAGACCCTCACACCTCCAATGCGTGCGCCGTATAAAAACGTCTACACATACCCACCCCATTATAAAAGGTAGGCATCTGCTATTACAAACAGACACTGAAGGCGGCCAGTATGCCCAAGCACAAATCATACTCATCAGCTGAATCCCCAGAGCTTGCAGTTCAACTCCACCCGTTTACCTTTGAACGGTTTCACGCACTGTTTACTCTCTCTTCAAAGTACTTTTCAACTTTCCCTCACGGTACTTGTTTGCTATCGGACTCGTGTAAGTATTTAGCCTTGGATGGAGTCTACCACCCACTTTGGGCTGCATTCACAAACAACCCGACTCCAAGGGTAGCTCAGAGCAAAACTGTCATACATGGTCTCCACCCCCACGGGCCTTTCACCCTCTATGGGCCAGGACGGTAAGCCGTACTCAATGCTGGACTTGGGGTAGAGCAGTAATGCCTGAAGCCAACCTAAACACCACATTGCCTTACGATCAAGTGACCGTAGGCTTCGGTGTTGGGCTAATCCCTGTTCACTCGCAGTTACTAGGGGAATCCTTGTTAGTTTCTTTTCCTCCGCTTAGTGATATGCTTAAGTTCAGCGGGTAATCACGTCTGATCCGAGGTCAGGGTCAATTAGCATTATACTTGTATGTGTACAAAGCACACACTCTCGATACAAACCATAGACCGAATCATAGAGCCATGATTAAGTGATTAGCTTAGCGTACAGTAGGTGCGTTCTTCTCGAGCATGTATAAAAGTATTATCATTAAGCCACGACTCGAGCACAACCCACTGCAGCATCTCAATCTGGTTATCTAGACCGGACTAGGCTGTGATCGGATTTTTCGGACGGAGCCTTTGACCAGCAGCAACCCGCGTTGATACACGAGCGCATCAAATATATGCCGGCAGGCACTCGGCCAATCCACGACTTAATGTGCGTCGTGATAGATGAAAAGCCGACCCTCGGACAGGCGTGGCCACAGGATATCCCGTAGCCGCAATATGCGTTCAAGATGTCGATGTTCAAAGCAGTATGCAGTTCACATTAATTCACACAGTTGGCTGCACTCTTCATCGACACACGAGCCGAGTGATCCACCGCTCAAAGTTGTACACCAATAACCCTATACACAGTGTAGTGCATAGAACTAATGGTTATCGCTGCAGCCTAGGATATTTACCGCTAAGCCAGCGTACATGCAGTCCAGCACAAGGCCAGGTGCATGCCAGGCAGCAAACCCGTGATTGGCAAGCCAAACCGGATCGCTTCAACAGTGTAAAATGTTTGGAAAGGAACATAAACGGGGCGGGGTGCATGCACACGTAACATACAACCCTCTTTGAACCTTGCACACAACAATCACGTCATGTACTATCCCATCACCCTTGGCAGATCAGGCAACCCGAAAGTCACGAGAACACCATCAGAGCATAAGACAGGACAGATACCCCGGTCAGGTAATAAAATTTGTAATAATCAACCCACTTCAACTGCACTCAAAGAAGCAAACCCTGTCACCTCCACATACTGTAAAGGCCGATAGTTTACGCAAGCACAGATCCATGGTTTCACATTTATATTATTACATCCACTTCAACTGCACTCAAAGAAGCAAACCCTGTCACCTCCACATACTGTGAAGGCCGATAGTTTACGCAAGCACAGATCCATGGTTTCACATTTATATTATTACATCCACTTCAACTGCACTCAAAGAAGCAAACCCTGTCACCTCCACATACTGTGAAGGCCGATAGTTTACGCAAGCACAGATCCATGGTTTCACATTTATATTATTACATCCACTTCAACTGCACTCAAAGAAGCAAACCCTGTCACCTCCACAAACTGTGAAGGCCGATAGTTTACGCAAGTACAGATCCATGGCTTCAGATTTTTGTTTATAGGGTCTGTTAATGATCCTTCCGCAGGTTCACCTACGGAAACCTTGTTACGACTTTTACTTCCTCTAAATAGTCAAATTAGGTCGTCTTCTCGATATCAGTCGAGCGGCGGTAAAGCCACTTCAACGACACCAATCCAACGACCTCACTAAACCATTCAATCGGTAGTAGCGACGGGCGGTGTGTACAAAGGGCAGGGACGTAATCAGCGCAAGCTTATGACTTGCACTTACCAGGAATTCCTCGTTCACGGGGAATAATTGCAAGCCCCGATCCCAGTCACGACGGTGATGAAACAGTTTGCCCAACCCTTTCGGGCCAGGTTTCCAGGCTCGCTGGCACCGTCATTGTAGCGCACGTGTGGCCCCGGACATCTAAGGGCATCACAGACCTGTTATTGCTCAATTTCGTGCGACTTAAGTGTGCCGCTTGTCCCTCTAAGAAGTAAAAACTGGCACCGCACCCGTCGGATCACGACCACACTACTCCATAAAGAAGCAGTAGAAGCCGCGCCCTAAACGAGCACAGAGGACCAGTCTACTATTTAGTAGGTTAAAGTCTCGTTCGTTATCGGAATTAACCAGACAAATCGCTCCACCAACTAAGAACGGCCATGCACCACCAACCACCGAATCAAGAAAGAGCTTTCAATCTGTCAATCCTCACAGTGTCCGGGCCGGGTGAGTTTTCCCGTGTTGAGTCGAATTAAACCGCAGGCTCCACTCCTGGTGGTGCCCTTCCGTCAATTCCTTTAAGTTTCAGCTTTGCAACCATACTCCCCCCGGAGCCCAAAGACTTAAAGGTTTCCCGGGGACTGCCCGCGATGTCAATTATAGAACCAACGCGGATCGTCAGTTGGCATCGTTTATGGTCAGAACTACGACGGTATCTGATCGTCTTCGAAACTCTGACTTTCGCTCCTGATCAATGAAAACATTCTTGGCAAATGCTTTCGCTGTAGTTTGTCTGGCGGCGATCCCAGAATTTCACCTCTAACACCGCCATACAAATGCCCCCGTCTGTCCCTCTTAACCATTACTTCGGATCCGAAAACCAACAAAATAGAACCGAAGTCCTATTTCATTATTCCATGCAAGAATTTTCAGGCGCATAGGCCTGCTTTGAGCACTCAAATTTGTTCAAAGTAAAGATGCCGTCCGCCTCCGGCACCCGTTTAAAGGCATCCGAAAGCATGCCAACAGGTCAATAAGATACAATACTCATTAACCTATCAACACCTGTTTTTAACAAAACACAGACACGGCTGAAAGGTTGCACAACCACTACGCCGAGCTGACCACTGCCCTGATCGTAACCAAGACCGTGAACAAGCAACAGCATGCGATCGCACTACCCAGATCCAACTACGAGCTTTTTAACTGCAGCAACTTTAATATACGCTTTTGGAGCTGGAGTTACCGCGGCTGCTGGCACCAGACTTGCCCTCCAATTGGTCCTCGTTAAAGGATTTAAATTGTACTCATTCGAATTACGGAGCCTCAATTGAGTCCCGTATCCGTATTTTTCGTCACTACCTCCCCGTGCCGGGAGTGGGTAATTTTCGCGCCTGCTGCCGTCCTTGGATGTGGTAGCCATTTCTCAGGCTCCCTCTCCGGAATCGAACCCTGATTCCCCGTTACCCGTTATCATCATGGTAGGCAAATCACCTACCAACAAATTGATAGGGCAGACATTTGAAAGATCCGTCGCCGACACACAATTGGCCGACTGCGATCAGTAAAGTTATCCAGAGTCATCACAGAATGTAACAGGCACAGCATAAGCCGCACCCGGTTGGTTCTGTTCTAATAAATGCACCCGTCCCCTTGCGGGTCAGGGATTCAAGGCATGTATTAGCTCTAGAATTACTACAGTTATCCATGTAGCGTTTACGATCTAAGGAACCATAGCTGATTTAATGAGCCATTCGCGGTTTCACCGTTTTAAGGTATGTACTTAGACATGCATGGCTTAATCTCTGAGACAAGCATATGACTACTGGCAGGATCAACCAGTTTATTCACACACAATTATCAATATACCCTGCTATATGAGGGTAACTTCAATCAAATTGGTTTTTCAGGAGGTCAACTGATCAACACCACAGTGACCAGGCTCTCTACAACCTGAACACTAGCGACGCAATACAGCCCTTTCCTGTGGCACAACCACGCAGGTACCAAGAACCCTGGTGGACCATTTGCACCATTATAATAATAGCGGTTTGACACCACTTTACTATTTTGCTTCCGACCAATCGTGATCGCGTCAATCAACTATGCACAGCATGGACAGGCCAATTCTGACCCATCCCGCTTACAAGACTGTCAAACTAGATACCACCATCAGCAATGGAGATATGCGCACTTTCTGAACGCTCCAATGACACTAGGCCCTTGTGAACGCCAGTAGGCAACCACCAAGATCAATGAAATCGTCTACCCAGCAAACCATTACTGCACGCGTAAATGACCAGCAGAATCTACCAAGACAATGCCAAGCCATTCACTGAATTCATAGTGAGCCTCCGGTTGCATAGAAACCTTCAGCTCCATATACCAATATCGCTTATATGGCTACCAGCACTTAGTATAGGGTGATAAGCAAGGCGGCCTAGCTTCAAGCAAAATGGCCCAAACATGCTTAAAACCCATAGTCTCATGCCGAAATATCATTATCACAACGTCCCAAGCGATTACAGTTCATTTGGGAGATTTTCATTTTTCGACATTTTGAGACCTGATTAGGGGTAGTATCCCTATATACATGGCGAGCAAGACTAGGTGTAGTCCGCGGACACATATATATATATATATAACATATATATATATAACATATATATATATAACATATATATATATAACATATATATATATAACATATATATATATAACATATATATATATAACATATATATATATAACATATATATATATAACATATATATATATAACATATATATATATAACATATATATATATAACATATATATATATAACATATATATATATAACATATATATATATAACATATATATATATAACATATATATATATATAACATATATATATATAACATATATATATATAACATATATATATATAACATATATATATATAACATATATATATATAACATATATATATATAACATATATATATATAACATATATATATATATAACATATATATATATAACATATATATATATAACATATATATATATAACATATATATATATAACATATATATATATAACATATATATATATAACATATATATATATAACATATATATATATACACCTGATTTCGAATTTTTCGGACTACCTAAGGTCATCTGGAAATGCGAAATTTTCGGCGTAACCCGCCTGAAGAGCTGGACATAGCGCGCGCCCCGCGCGGCACAATTTTTCCGCGGCTACACCTGCAGCATCGCATTAATTCGTGCATATTACACGGTGTAATACATTCGTATACATATATATACATGCATGTATATATGCATATAATATATATATAACATATTATAACACACTAGATATAGACATATATATACATAGATTATATATATACATATATATATATCATATATATATAGATAATAACATATATATACATAACAGATATATATATAACATATATATATATATACATATAGATGTACATATATATCTATATATGCTTATATATGCACAGATAGGCAATAATGAATGAGGGATCAATTCCTCAAATCATACCGTCAAGCAGGGATAGGATCAATGCCGATCGCAGTGTGATTAGCTGCTCGAGCACTTACGTCCTCCCCGACAAAACATTAAGTCGTCTACAAACGATTTAGTATCCTCACGCTCATACCACAATTAGTTATCGTGTCGACCCCTGCACCCCAATATCCGGAGCACAGTTTATGGTCATCGCTCTGGCATTACACCAGACCTAATGGGCCTAGCCGAACACATAGTCCAGTCCAGACACCAAAAGGAATACGTAAGCTTGCCCAGCCACGTGTCGGATACACAATGTACCGTTGCAAATTTGGACGGGAATTCAGACTTAGAGGCGTTCAGGTCTTAAAATCCCTCAGATGGTAGCTTCGGCACCATTGGCCTTTCGACCAGGCACATATACCAATTATCTGAACCTGCGGTTCCTCTCGTACTAAACAGGATTACCATAGCAACGGCCAGATTGTACTATCACTGATTAAAATGACGTACTCATTAGTAGGGTAAAACTAACCTGTCTCACGACGGTCTAAACCCAGCTCCGTTCCCTATTAGTGGGGTGAACAATCCAACGCTTGGTGAATTCTGCTTCACAATGATAGAAGAGCCGACATCGAAGGATCAAAAAGCGACGGTCGCTATGAACGCTTGGGCCGCCACAAGCAGTTATCCCTGTGGTAACTTTTCTGACACCTTCTTGCGTTCAAACCTCTGAAAATAACATCAAAGGATCGATAGGCCACGCTTTCACGGTCTGTATTCGTACTGAAAATCAAAATCAAGTAGCTTTTTGCCCTTTACTCTACGCCAGGTTTCTGTCCTGACTGAGGCTTACCATAGGACACACCCGCGTTACCAGTTGACGGATGTACCGCCCCAGTCAAACTCCCCGCCTGACATGGTCTTCAGAACGGGTCGCACATCACAATCAAGACTCAAACACCGCAATTTTCAAAACGACTCATCTGACATGACCAAGATACCGACACCCAGCGTTAGACTACGTATCCCGGAATGTGCTTGAACCAAAATACATATTTCGTTCCCGTTTCACTGAATAAGTAAAGAAACAATGA
>JALJAT010000089.1:0-53859 GCA_034768735.1 Schistosoma mekongi | reverse complement strand
CAAATTTTGTATCCTTGTGTCACAATGCTTTTCTTCAATGTTATTTAATAGTATTCTTCAATGTATTTTGTAAAGAACCATTCATGTTATAGTTTGAAATGTTGTTGCCCTCTTATTTTTAAGCTCCAGTCACCGTTAGAAGTTCAAGCTCACCAAGTATCCCACCATCCTTTGTAGGAGAACGTGAATGCATCAAGATTAGATAGCAGATTCAAAAAAGTAAATGTCATCTACGCAGTGTCATCGAGTACTGATAGACTGTTTGCCATGGATTGAGTGTCAGGCGCTGGATGAGCTAGTAATTCTTAACTAAGCTACAGCTACAAAATTGAGATGAATTTGTTTGATATGTCGATCGGAGCGACGTTCCTACGGAAGTCGTTTCTAGGAGGGAGCTAATGTAGCAACTTAGCTTGACTAGTTAAAAGTTCACTTCAAACCTTAAGCATACGACAAAACAATTAGGCTGCAGTATTCATTTGCTTCCTTATTCTGCATAGGGACTATATTTCCTACTAGCTTATATTGGACGTTGAGAGGTATTTGTGTGTTTGAATAACTAGAACCGCGCTCCACTGTCTCCTGCCCACTCTACTGAATAAAGACCTATTATCATAATAGTCTGGTTTCTTCTGTCACTAGATCGGGATATAGTTAGGCGCTAAATACTCACTCTTATGGTCGCTGCCTAGTAGTAATTTGCCTCTGGACATTGCTATCCTCAAACGACTTCAATGAAGAACAACCAAAAATAATCGCTATTTGGGACGATTTAAAACGATAACATTCCGTTATGTACACTACGGGAGAGCTAAAGTGGACAGGATCCGGGTGTATCATTTGGCACGTAACCTTCTCCACCCAAATAGATTGCTGGTAGGTTGCAGTTCCAAATTAAACCTGAAAGGACACGCTTATAGGATAAAACACGATAGAGCCAGAACTATTATACCCACTAACATTTTGTGGTCAGGATATTAGCTCCCTACTTAATGAGGTTGTGTTGGCACCTTTTACGTAATATTTTAAATAAAGTTTAACGCAATTCTAGACTTTATGGGCAGTAAAGGGATGGTATGCCTGGCACCTAAGGAAGACTAATTATCTTCGAGAACTGTTAGTCTATAGACTAATTCGGTTATTCTGGTTACATGCAAAGTGAACATTTTACTTCCAGAATTATTCAGTTCCCATTACCCTATCCTCCAATTAAGCAGATTAACCGTTAGTGTATCACTTCTCATTTGTGAACTACAGTTAATTGACTGTGTATACGTTTCCCCATTCCACAGTCACTGTTATCCTAATTTTGTATTAATGTTAGTTTTCTAATTGGTTGACTGAGTGGTCGGGTTTTGTGCCTACATAAAGAAATGTTCAAAATACAATACGATTTCGTCTGGTTGATCCATCGGCTTGTGTTCTCTCTATTCTGGCCAAGGACCTAGTGGGCATCGGGCAAACGTACGAGGACTCTCTAGGAATTCATTGGCTTGTTATTGTGACCATGTGTGAATATCAATATACCACGTGGCCATGTCAATCAAATAGACTCACGCATCCAAAGATGGCAATTTATTTTTTACGTTATAATGTGAGAATTATTTTAATGCAACACCCTGGTTACTTTAACTTTTAACTCTTTGTTCAACCTGTTGTAGCGGTAAATAATTCCCTCAGTAAATAGTTGCACAGGCTCTTGTCATTGATGCTGACCATGTTTGCTTTAGCGAACACGGCTAGTTGAAGGCGCTTGGTCACTCGTCATTACCAGATCACGACACTACATTGGACGCAACTGTCTCTCTAGTTAGCCAGCCTAGACGTTGCTATGACATTAACAGGCCAATCACAATCAAATATAAATCCTCATCTATCCCTCAGTGCCTTCTGATTCATTCTTATTCGTACGTGTGGGTATATTTGTTAAAATTTGTTCTGGTTATATGACAAACGCAACTTGGTCATATACCGGATGCACTTCACCGTTTTTTCTCAGTACCAGAAGTTAAATAACCAATACTATAATTACCAAAATCAGGAACACTCCCTACACAGATGCAGATCTCAATGAAAGGTAGTTTCATCTAGCAAAGTTGAAGTTATCTCAAGAAGCGTTTTCTTGCGTATGCAGTTAATTATCCATTAATAGTCTTTTCACAACAAACCACTTTAGTAAAAATTCAGTAGGGACAATTTAGTCGAATTTAGAAGACTACATATAATATGCATGGAAGTTTTATAATGTCTGTCTCGTTTTTTCAGGTTTAATTTCCATTAAAATTAAGAAACGGATCAAAGGTATACGTATCCTTTTAGTTTTATACAGTGCAATTATTTCTCAAATAGACTGTTTGACTCCGTTGAGGCACACAAGATTATGAATATAAGAAGGATGAAACCGAGAAGAAGGGCATAAAATGGTTATAACAGCATAATTATTATTGCCGCACATAGTGTTTCTTGAATGTTGGCCGCCACATACTTTCCTATTAAAACATCGAACATTGGACAGAAGGCGGGCATTGTAGAGTAGTACGTTGTAGTAGTGTTGTGTAACATAGACGAGGGCGCTGCAGGGGTTCCAAATGGTCGCTAATGTTGTTTTTACTTTCTTACATTGCAGGCAAGTCGAATGCGAACCTGGAAGAATGTGCCGAGAAGCTTGAGGGTCTTAGATTGAAGGAAAAAAGTTGACTCTCTCCCACATTTGGAACCCCCGCCACATTACCCTATGTATATGTATGTACTTTTGTTGTTTGAATAATAATGCATCTCTTCTTCCGGTTCTCCACGACTTCTTCCTGCTCGAGTGTTCCCAAGTGACTGTTGTGTGTTGAATATCTCGCTTCCATAGGTACAAAATATTGGTGATGGAGGTGGGATCAAAAGCAGAAAACATCGGAAGTTGTGACGAACCTCCTGTCCTCTCCCGAAGGCCGCCGCCACCAGTCATGCCGCTTCCGTGCGCAAAACCTATATTACATAATATTCCAGTGTTAACGTCCGGAGGTGATTACGAGATCTGGAAACTAAGATTGCAGACAATTCTCGAAGGCTTCCCACCTGCAGAGTGCTTCAGCCAGATTATGATGGCCCTCGGTGACGATATGGTGCGGCGAGCTACGGCCGCCGGTTTCTCTAGATCGAATTCGACTTTGGATAACTGGACCATCCTGGACGAATGTTTTGCAGGTTGCCAGGATGCGTCATGACATTTGAGGCAGTTCCTGGGTAGGCAGCAACGGCAAGATGAGCCAGCCGCCGATTATCTGCATGAACTACGCTACCTCGCTCTACGTGCACTACCCTCGTTGTCCGTGGCGGTACGAGAAGAGATGATTTGTGCCCGATTCACCCAAGGTCTTCAGGATAGGGACCTACAACTACAGCTACTTAGATTTCCAGTTCAGTGCGTGTCTGAGGCTCTTACAATGGCCCAACGGTTCGAAGACGCGGCAAGATCAACGATAAATCCCACGCTATTCACAATGCAGCACCGCCGAAGACCCGTGTCAAGAGGAAGAGGCGATTCATTTCATGCTACTGAACCCACAAAACGAAATTGTTACTACTGCAAACGGTTTGGTAGGTTCGCAGTGAAGTGTGGCCATAACCGCCAAATTCGAGCAGGTGAGCGAGATTTTTGTGTGTCAGTATTTAATAGCCATGATTTTGCACCAGTCACCGTCTTAGGACGTGTTGAGGGGATGGAGAAGATGGTGTTAATCGACACCGGGGCGTCCACGTCGGTAGTACGCCGGTCATTTGTGTCTAACATAAAAGTGCCCCAAGTACCTGCTTCACGGGGTCATCATTTAATAACAGCAGATGGTAGTGTCATCCAAGCACAATTTTCGACCACCCTGACACTTCAGTTCGGTGGATTTTTATGTAAACAACGGTTCTTAGTGTGCGACTACATCACTTGGGATATCATTTTGGGAGTCGACTTTCTACGGAAAAATCGGGCCTTAGTAGATTTCTCGACGTTCTGTGTTTTGGTCGGCAGACAGGTAGTGCCCATAGCCACAACTGTTGATTCGAAGTGCATGGGAGCTGTAGACGCGTCTAACCAACTATCTGTGATAGATAAAGTTTCTATTGGTTCTCACTTAGATCGCCAAACTCGAGATAGAGTGGTGTCGGTATTGATGAAATTCAGAGAGGTGTTTGAAGAGAATGGTCTGCCGGGACGGACTAGGGCTGTTTGGCATGAAATTGATACAGGCGACCATAAACCTATTAAACAGTACCCTCGGAGAGTGCCGATCCACTACCAGCCAGAGTTAGATAAGATGATTAAGGAAATGTTGAAGCAGAAGGTGATTAAGCCGTCCACCTCTCCATGTGCGTCCCCTATAGTCTTAGTGAAAAAGAAAGACAACTCACTCCGCTTGTGCGTAGATTATCGTCGTCTCAACGCAATTACGAAGCGAGACTCATTCCCACTACCTCGAATAGATGAGACTCTTGATGCGTTAGGAGGAGCAGAATGGTTTTCCACCTTGGACTTAGCTTCCGGGTATTGGCAAGTAGAGATTAGACCAAAAGACAGACAGAAAACGGCCTTTGTGATACCCACAGGCTTATACGAATTTGAGACCATGCCGTTTGGGTTAACTAACGCTCCAGCAACCTTTCAACGGTTAATGCAAACTATTTTGGAAGGGCTAGTTCCGAAGAGGTGCTTAATTTACTTGGACGATATTATAGTTCATGGGCGCACTATCGAACAACATATGGAGAACCTGAGAATTGTTCTTGACCGCATTCGCGCGAATGGGCTGAAGCTTAGGCCTAATAAATGTCAGTTTTTGAAACAATCCGTAACATTCCTAGGTCACTACATAACATCGCGGGGGGTTCAGACAGATTGTAGCAAGGTACAGGCAGTGCAGAGTTGGCCAACTCCCACATCTGCTGCTGAGGTTAAGAGTTTTATGGGGCTGGCGTCGTACTATCGTCGATTCGTGGCAAATTTTGCTGGTATTGCGGCCCCACTTCATCGTCTAACAGAAAAAGGAAGAAAATTTTTGTGGACAGCAGAGTGCCAGTCAGCATTTGAAGAGTTAAAAGCTAAGCTTGCTGCTGCCCCAATTCTAGGGTTTCCTGACACATCACCAGGAGCTGGTCCATTTATACTGGATACGGATGCCAGTGATCACGCCATTGGGGCTGTGTTGTCTCAAATATCTCCAGGTGGGCAGGAAAAGGTTATCTCGTACGGCAGCCGGAAGCTAGACAAAAGAGAGGTAAACTACTCTACTACTAGACGGGAGATGTTAGCGTTAGTATATTTCATGAAGCACTTCAGACATTACCTTTTAGGACGTCAATTTCGTGTTCGAACAGATCACAAAGCCTTACAGTGGCTTAGCAATTTCCGGGAAGCAGATGGGCAGTTAGCACGTTGACAAGAGACTCTGCAGGAGTTTGATTATGTGTGCGAATATCGAAGGGGGGCTCAACATTTAAATGCAGATGCTATGTCACGCCACCCCGCACCTGTCGAAGTAGTGAACAGCCTCCTCACAGCCGACAGTGAAGTGGATTGGGGCTCCCTACAGGCGGCGGACCCAGACCTAGCCTTAGTATATGCCCGCCAGCAGCATGGGAATGATAAACCTACAAGTCAAGAGATGAAAGACATGACGACAGTGGCGCGATGTATCTGTGTCAAGTGGGGACATCTAAGATTATGTAATGATGTCTTATATTTAATGGAGCCGTCCAAACCTCCTCGCCTGATTGTTCCTCGAGCTAAAACATCGTATGTGATAACGCGAATGCATGAGCAGTTGGGCCACGCAGGGACGAGGAAGACTGAAGCTGCAATTCGGACACGGTTTTGGTGGCCTCTGATCCATCGAGATGTCGAAGAGTTTTGTAAGTCCTGTGACACGTGTGCCAGAGTCAAGTCGCCTTCCAAACACAGTCGTGCTAAACTAATACCAATGGTAACTACTGCACTATACCAACGAGTAGGAATTGATGTGATGGGTCCATTTCCAACTTCGCAGCATGGGAATCGCTATATACTAGTTATGGTTGATTATTTCACGAAGTGGTGTGAAGCTGTACCTATTCCTCAACAAGACGCGGCGACAATAGCTAAAGTGTTCATCAACACCTGGATAGCTCGTTACGGTGCCCCGACGGCGCTACATTCAGATCAGGGGCCAGCGTTTGAAAGTTACCTCATTGCAAATGTATGCTCATTCTTCGGCATCAGGAAAACACGCACTACAGCATACCATCCACAAGGGAATGGGTTAGTAGAACGCACGAATCGAACGCTAAAAATGTTGCTACGTTCCTTTGTACATCAGGTACCTTCTGCGAATTGGGATGATCTGCTGCCACAATGTTTGCTGGCATATAGGTCCTCTGTACATTCATCCACCGGCTTCTCACCGGCACAACTTCTTTTTGGGCACGAACTAAAGTTACCCATCGAGATCCAACTGCCCCCTCGCGAAGCTGAAGAAAAAGAATATGTTCCCTACGTTAGAAGTCTCCAAAAGCGGCTAGTCACTGCGTATCGGCTAGCACACAAGAATCACCTAAACGCTAGCAATCATCAGAGAGAATGTTATGACAGAGGAAGCCACGGACCAGAGTATAGAGTCGGTGATCGTGTATGGCTAAACCGACCCACTTGCCCACCTGGTCAATCCACTAAGTTGCATGCACCATGGCAAGGTCCATTCATTATTGTTGCCAAAAGATCCCCAGTCACCTTCGTACTCCGTCATCTGGATAGACCGAATGACAACGTTTTAGTTGCTCATTACAATCACCTGAAGCCAGCGAATACTACTTCCTCTTCTCCCTTGGAAACACCCCCGGTCGTCGCTGAATATGAAGTACCATCAGAGGGTGGAGATGCCTATCAGATTCCACGTAGTGGCACTGAGGACAGTGCCTCACTTCCACGAGGGGGAGTGGTGTAACAGAGACGAGGGCGCTGCAGGGGTTCCAAATGGTCGCTAATGTTGTTTTTACTTTCTTACATTGCAGGCAAGTCGAATGCGAACCTGGAAGAATGTGCCGAGAAGCTTGAGGGTCTTAGATTGAAGGAAGAAAGTTGACCCTCTCCCACATTTGGAACCCCCGCCACATTACCCTATGTATATGTATGTACTTTTGTTGTTTGAATAATAATACATCTCTTCTTCCGGTTCTCCACGACTTCTTCCTGCTCGAGTGTTCCCAAGTGACTGTTGTGTGTTGAATATCTCGCTTCCATAGGTACAGTTGAAATTGCTATGTACGATGTTATTAACGTGAACCTGTTCTCTTTCTATTGCAGGGCGACCAAGGATAAATGTGTTGGAAGAAGAAGAGCGAACCCTGTGTAAAATGAACTTGCAAGATGACGTATGAAACTATCTTGTAAATAACCTCTCCTTTTTGTACTAGAACTGCGTAGTTTAATTTTTAAATAAAAGACCTGTGACTGTTACTCTGTGTTCTCACTTTGCGTGAAGCTCCTGACTAACGTTGTGTGCTGTGGTTTTTAGACCTCGTCTGCCTGTCAGTAACTGCCAATAACACGTGTTACAACGTGACAAATTTTGCAGTGAGGATTTTTATCCTTTGTTACCTTGAGAAACGGCTTAAATAACGTTTAATATAGATTTTTCAGTACTTTTCTAGTAGATTGATTTCTTAGTATTAAATTACCGTTACAGCTAATAACAACATACATATCCAAATCCTTGGAACTTCCCCAATAAACCAAAAGGTTGGGCCAAACAGCATGTAAAACATTGGGCCACACGCATGGCTTCCTGACGTTTTGCCTAATGTCCCGGCCCAATCCTTACGTTCGGCCCAATGTTCCAGTCATTTGGCCCAACCTCAAATTTCACGTTTAAACAGCTGGCCCAATGTTTCGTTCGTTTGGCCCAACGTCGATGTAGGTGGTCTAGCGTTTATATACGAAAAGCCCAATGTGGCCCAATGTTTTGGTTTACCGGGTCACTTCCGAGATTAACTAGAAAGGCAGCAGGAAATACACGTACTATCATGTTAAAGTTTTTCATATTTAGGCGTTTTGAAATTCAACAGTCTGGGAATTTTTACTAGTGCTTTCATTTAGATTCACATCTCGTATCAAGCTCTTGCATGAGTAAAATTATACTAATACTAAATTCTTGAATGGACTAACTAACCACACAAGATCTTTCGAAATCTCAGATCCTTATAAATATTTTTAGGTCAGGCCACATTCATTCGTTCATCAGTAACGTAGAATCGGGTACATATGCTCATAGGTTCAGGTTGCCATACCACATTAGCACTACGAGATTACATAAGTAACACAATAACAGAATACAAGAGAAGTCAGTTAAGTACAGGTGTGTATAAATCTATAGTAGAGTTTAAGATCTAGATGAGGGTAGAGAGTGAATACACTTGCGCCACTGTGACCGATTCTGAGCCATGTCGTCAAGTGTCTCCAGCCACTCAACGATTATCACGCGGACTCCAACCAGGTAGTCTGCAACTACCAACACGGCTTAGACCGACAGTCAAAGACTTCATGAATTGATACCGTGTTTTGGTTTAACCGCCCCTACCCTTCTTCCAGCCAACATAGCGCGATTAGTTTGGCGGTGTTTGGGCATGCGCAATACATGTCTCAACCATCTCAATCGGTGAAGGTTACTGACCTCTTCGACTGATTTAACATATTTCCCAAGAACCTTTTGTCCAACTTCCATATTACTTATTCGACTGTTCCATGATATACGAACGATGATACGAAGACTCTTATAGTCAGATACCTGAAGTCGACGCATATCTTGGGTTTTCATGGCCCACGTTTCTCAGCTATCTGTTAAAACGGCGAGAACTGCTGCGCAGTACACCCGGCCTTTCGTTGAAAGACGGATGTCTTGTCTGCGCCACAAGTGGCGTAAATTGATAAATGCCAATCCGGCTTTCTAAATCTGTGCTAAGGTTTCGTCAGATAACGACCCACCAGGGGTGATGTGTCTTCCGAGGTAAGTGAAGCGGTCAGTGCATTCAATTACTTCACTACCTATAACTAATTTAGGGAAAGAAGCAGGCTAGTCTTGGAGTAACATGTTGCATTTGGAAGGGGAGAAGCGCATCCCAAATATGCTTGCATTGTTACTCAAGATGTTCAGGAGACTCTCCATATTGTCCGCGTCTTCACTCAATAGGACTATATCGTCTGCGTATTCTAAGTCGACGAGAGCCTCCTAGAAGGAGGGTAATTCCTGAGGAGTTAAAAGAAGAGGGTGAGACTTCTAAGAGGACATCTATGACAAAATTAAATAAAAAAGGGGATATTTGGTCAGGCCACAGTCAAACTTTGTTATTTATCCGTTAGTACTTCAGTTCTCAAACTGGCTTGAGGAAGTTAGTTGTACGGTCGATTGCAGCTTAGATTATATTTATCGAACTGGGGGTTATTTCTGATTATCCAGGTAACCAATAACACACGGCCCAACTCAATTACCGAGTAGAATTTTTTGTCACTCAGAAAATAATCCTAAACTCATCAGTTTTGGTACAAAAAGATATAGTTCCTGCCTTTTTTACCAGTTGTAAAATGTAACTCGTTCTATTGTGCTTCTATGATTAAAATCTTTAGAGACAGGTTGAATATTTGTGCGTGTTGTAAAATTAAAATTAAAGAGGGTTTATTAGCCTTAAACAAGGCATTGTAAATTTTGTTTGACTGCAAGTTTCTTTTGGGAGAGGCTTAGTAAAATAAATCCTATGTCAATCCTGTGCTAATAAAAAGAACCTGCCACTAACCCTGTAGGGTTTTAATGGTTGTGATCTTAAGTGTTTATTATTATTCCTAAATTATGTTCCTTACACTGGTCGTAATATAAAATCCTAACCCTAAATTCTAATCCTTGGTCATATTTCTGGTTCTAGAGCTAGTCATATAATTTAGCTGAAAACTTAATGTATAGATAAAAGACAAAATTGAGGATGGGATTTGACCTCGAACAAGATGATCTCTTGTGCTGTTAGAGTCCAAGGGGCAACTGCTTGAGGCCGATTACTCACGACCGTGTTATGGGATGTTTTTGAAGTGTTAGCTCCGTTCTTTAAAAGGCCTTACTGCCGGAGACGGAAATCCGTGGAGTAATGTGAGGTGTGACATTTTTAGAGTCTATCTTTTCTAACCCCTTCCTTCCGTTAAGAAGGCAGCATCACTGCAGATGCTGGTTATCCGGGGGAAACACCTTACTGCCGTCATAACCTGCTGCAGCCAGCAGTACGACTTCACCCTCAGATCTTAGGTTGGCGCTTTTAGTCTTATCGCTCTCCAGCAGACCTGCTTGGCATGGTAGGACCTAGAGGAACAAGCGTTCTAGCCAATATAGCTCGGTTGGGTCATCACGATAGGCAAGCCCGACGAAATTAGAACGCAATAATACTTTTAACCCTAACTTATACTTACTACTTACATATAGCTTAATACTAAGTATAACTTTCCATCGAGTCTAATGATATTTCCCTTGTTGAAATGAGAAAACAGTTAGCCTTCAACATTCTGTCTCCATTTATACACAATGACCTTCCAAAGGCCTTCTCGTCCATGTATTGTTGGCTACATGAGCATGCTTTGCATCGTTGTGATATTTTTGTTTACGTCAGTATGTTTCTGAATGACTTTACTTCCAGTTTCTTAGTATTACAGTTTACCGTAAACATCATGCCACTTAGATCTACACCTGTTTTTTATTGGGATATTTGTCACCTTTTAAGTACTGGCTTGTTTTGTACACAGTATCCTAGATTTTTCTAACAATACTAAACAAATCAATGTAGACGTGCTTTTGTTTATTTATAGAGAAATCCTTACTGTTAATTTTTCTTCTAAATCCCGAAGAACGTTGTCCTTAAAGTTTGGTTTGTTTTAATTTCCATGTCTTTGTACCATCCGATAATAATGATTATAGTGTTTCAAGGCTTTTCATCTCCATACTTGATATTTATATGGTTGCATCTCCAGCATATCCAATGCTTTAGAGTTGCTAAAGGAGTTGTTGAATTTGCTGAAAAGGTAGGTACATTTTCATTCTTGATGTCCTGCTAATGATGGGACATCTCGAATTGTGTCATGACTATAGTGAACTGCTATATTGTTCGTGGATACTCGTAATTACGCTAACACTGCTCATAATAACTCAGTTAAACTGAGCATTACAGAGAGAAAAAAAGCAAGAAATCTCAGGACTAATTTTTTACGATATAATAATACTTACTTTTTATGATCATTAATTACATCTAATTAGTTATTATTATAAAATGAATTTTATAATAAATAAATACCTAAATAAAGTTAGTACATAAAAATTGACAGAATTTAGTCAAATAAGACACCGCAAATCATTAGTAAATGAATTTTCTGAATTACAAATATTATTAATCAAATCGAACCGAATGACTACCCTTCTCTTGTTTACTTCGTATCATTCCTTCTTTGGTTTCCTCTAAACGTTTACGTCATGGCATAAATTATGTAATATATATCCTACACAGCTACCCTGTTAACCAAAACATTAGGTATCGTTGAGGATTATATGTGTGTAAAGGTAGGGCTGAGTATCTGAAGTTGGGGAAAACGATCTAAATACTTGGTCAAATATCTGGGCAAAAGTCCGAGATTAGGCAAAACGACTTCAACGCTGGATAGAACGAAAAATATTTAGAAAAATGTTGCGTACTTTCCATACGCTAGGCTCAATGTTTTGCATTCTGTTTACCCCAAACTTTTGTGATCTGGTCTCAACCTTTTGGTTCACTAGGTAGTTTAAACTATTAAGCCGTATAGTGTATATTTCGGCAGTTTGGTTTATATCGGTCTTCTAAAACAGATTTCACGACTTATTGTGGCCAACAAAGTACACTGACTCAGTCTATTAAATAGTAGTAAAATACATTCTAAATTCAAGAAACCTGTGAGGTGTAAGTTGTCTGGTCCTGTGGGGCTTCGTTCATTGGTTGCTTAATCTAGTAGATGCTGCTCATTATTATCCACATGACATCGCGATCTTTAAGACAATTAGCCTCAGCATCAATCGTTAAGAAAAATTAAAGTATTTAATTTATTTTCCCATCCACTAACCGTAGCTACTAGGAAGTACATGTGTTTTAGCTCACTTTTTTAATTGATATGTTTACAATTTCATTTTTCAACATTGTTTCATACTTTATTAGATCTTCGATTATGAAGAATTTGGATCCATATTACAATCCATCAACTAGCAAATCAAAAGGCTGTGTAAATAACCCTGCAAGATTTTTGGTTAATAAAAAAGTACTGAAAAAAGCTGATAATCAAGATGTGAATTCAATTCGACGGATTGTCGCATTTGATCAATTAGAATTCGAAGCAAGCATGTTCTTATTGGGATATTTTATTTTGATGTGAAGGCATTTTTGAACAAGCCAATAATGCTTTAAAAAGAAATAGTAGTCTTCGGATCAGTGCGACAAGGGAAAGACTTTTGGCTTTAGATGATGACATAATGTATGTCCATATTTATTCACTCATATTACAGGTTTGCTCGATATTAGCTGGAAAAAATGGAAAAATCACTAGACGACTTACTCAGTGGGTCTTTTTATGAAATGTCTCCTAGCAGTTCGGGAAATCGGAAAATACGTTCCATGGAATCGGAAATAGAAACAAAGGCAAAGTCCACTTTCCAAATAGTTTATTGTGTACATAGATGAGGCTTATCGACACTTTGACATCTAGGAGGGCCGCTTTAATGACTACAATGTCCACTTTAGAGAAGACATGCTTCGCCCCAGATGATAACACTTTAGGTGAGTATTTTATTTAAAGTTGCAATAATGTAGAGTGGTCAGTTGTCTACATCTTAAAAATACTGACCTGAACCAAGAATTGTAACTAAAGTTTGCTCATTTTGATTATCTAGAGTGTATAGTTATGGTAACTAGTCCAGATCTCGCTGTATGTTTGTGATTCCTTTCAATAATTTCGATAAGCAAAACAATATATCTTTGGATTAGAGTGCCTAAATTCAACGTATTTATTTTAAATAATTTACCTATATAATCGTTCGTTTTATCCGTTCAAGTTACTGCGTTTTAGTCTCTTGAATTTCAAGGGGGAGGGGGGTGGAGTCCATTTGAATGTTTTATCTTTCTATGGAAGCTTAATACAGACTGCATGGGAAAAAATATATATGTTCACATTCTTTTGAGGTCTTAAAGTTATCTTCAATTGTACAGCGAATAGATAACTGTCAACTAAAATTCAGCCATATGGAGCACTCTGATATTTAATGTTACGCTGACGGTCGGAATGGTAAATGGATCGTATGAGTCCAGTTCAATAAGTAGTTGAAGTTAAGCAAATAAACTAACTCTAGTTTTGTATATTTCTGGGGCACTATATATATGATGTACAATAATGAGCTTATATAAATTCATACAGTCATATGACTTAAGCGTACTTTAAGTATTAATTAAAAGTATTTTTTTACAATGGGATCATTTGCAGTACCTTTAGACAAGTTCAATAATAAAATTGTTACCACATCTTATTTTCTGCTGATTGTTTGTGGAAGGATGAAGTTACAATTAATGTGTATTTTTAACAAAATGTACATTTTAATAAAATTAGCACAATTAAAAATTCTGCTTCGCTATGGTGAGCTGATATTTTGAATAGTAATGGTTCATAAAGCGATCATTTAAGAGATTTGTGTTCAACAGTTGTTTAGAAAAGGAATTAGGTTATTTTGGGTATTATTTTTGTTAAAAACTGTTTTGCAGAAATGTGAAATTTCTGTCTATATACTGCGGACTATTGTACGTTCATCCTTCGTGTTTTTCATAGGTGGATGCACCTTTCAAATTGTTTATTTTTAACGTGTTAGCACTCCTTGTTTCATATTTCAACGGCATTCTATTAAGTCTTTTAATATGACTGTAAATGAACACATCTTATATGGCTTTTATTTCGCATGATAAAATTTGTAACATTATAATTCTTTTATTAATTTAATTTACTTTAGGCATATATCAGTTGAATCAATTTTAGTCTCGCTTGAGAAGCTAAAAATTTTCGTTATTTTAATCAATACATAACTTTCTTAAGGCTTGTCTTACTATAAATTTCTGGGATTTTTAAAAATATATGGCTTTATTTTAGGTCAGTTCTAGTGAACCTGCTGATGGACAACTAGATGGTGGTTTTTGTGTTCCGGGTTCTATTTGGTGTCGATTATTTGATTATCAGCGGAGTGATGTCGGTTGGTTATGGGATCTTCATCAGAAAGGATGTGGGGGTATTATTGGAGATGAGATGGGGCTGGGAAAAACTATACAAGTTAGCTATTGAATCTAGCTTACAAATTACTTTTTATTGTCTAGCTTACTTTTTTTCGATCTCTTTTAATAGTCTCAGTTTCTGTGAATCCTGTTTGGCAACTAACTACTCGTGTACAAGCTCATTCACTAGATTTTTAAAAAAAATTATTGTATAGAGGTTACAACTTCTGTTAGATTGATATCACTGAAGTTAGTGAAATAGATTTGAATGTACAGCTGTCTTTAAAAGTCGATCCCTTTGATTAGTAAATTAATGATAAGCCAGCGGGACTAGATATTTTATAGCCTCTATGAAGGCAGGGTTCCCACTCCCTTTTCAAGACGACACATTTCACAACCATTGCAACACTAAGGCTTTGGGTAAAATTTTACTAGAAAAGTGCGCTAATGCCTTGCCGTGCGAACACCACAACCTATTATAAATTTCTGCGTCAACTGTGACAACTTTATAAATATCAGTCGCTTTATGCTCATAATAATTCGGTGTAGTAATTATACCTTTCCATATATTTATTCTTTTCACTTACATATTGGTTGGGATTACCGGTAGAATGTATGCGTCTTTGTTTAGTTGGTCTCACAGATTTATTAAACAGATGTTTTTCATTATTCTCTTTGATATATTTTTTTAGATATGTTGATTACCTGACAACATCCAGTCTCATATCCAAGTTTTAAACGCAGTGTCTAACACTTGTTAACAATGCAATACTACGGAATTCTCATTTCCGGTTTTTTTAAAAGATCTTTTAAAAGGTCTTGTTCTCCCTATTACTTGAACTTTAGTATGATTAGAATCATCATTTGCATAGATGATAATGTCGTAGAAATCTTTACGTTTTGCAGTATGGTTTATGTACTATTTTGGTAAACTAGGTCGAATTAAATTTTGCACTTTTTTTCTATATCCTTAGGTTATTGCCTTATTGGCTAGATTACATTATTCGAATAGAGAGGATAAATCATATCGTTTATATCTGTCTACCCGTAATTCAACTTCTGAATGTCGAGAAGAGTAAGTGAATCTCTTTGCTGGTTAGTTGTAATGACGTCTTATTTTCTTCGTGTTAAGCTACTCAACGATAAGTATTTTTTTCAAACAAAGAACGATATATGCACGTTTTAGTTGTGATCCATGTGTCACAAAAATTTTATGGGAACTTATTGTCACTATATCTATGTTTAATACATGCCAGTGAAACGGTGGTTTATTGTGTGATGCACGTAACTTTCATCATCATTAGTCTAGGATTTAAAATTTTGCTTAAATGTTTTGTTTGGGTACGTGAATAGTGTTATAAAGTCAGTTGTTGACAATGTGTAATAATTAAGCTTATTAGTCGGTTTTGAATTCCTTTACCGACTAAGTGACTTACAAAGCCAATATTCTGCAATCGCTTGTGACATTTAGTTTATTTTCCAGTTAATAGTTTTCATGTAAGTGTGCTATTTTATTTTAGGTAAAAGCTTATTCTTCTGATTGGTGATCATGTCTTAGACTTTAGTTCATTCAGAGTGGGGTCAAGTTAATAGTTTAGTCTCGTGTGTAGCCATCGTTTTGCCATATTGCATTATTATTCATTTACGACAAGTGTGCCTCGCTTACTGCATCAACCTGATTCACAAACAAGCGAAAACGTTTATCAAATTGTATACAGACGTAACAGTTGTAAGTGATAAATATTGTCCGTCGTTTGAAAAATAAAACTCAGAGGTTCCAGTGTGTTCAGTAAAAATGTAATTATGCCGTTTATCAAAAATTTATATAAGTAAATAGCTAGTTGTTAAGGTATATATGGCAATGATTTAATAATTCAGAATAAGTAACCAAGATTGCTGAAGAGTAAACATATCGTTTGATTATTCTTTATATGCTAATTATGAGTCAATTGTTTTCTACCCAGTGTCTTATTTGGATTACTTATTTCATTCATTTTTTTAATATACTGTAAAGATTTTTGGGATTAGGTCCAACTTTGATTGTTTGTCCAGCTACGGTATTAAATCAGTGGATGGCAGAATTTCACTCATGGTGGCCTCCTATTCGTGTTGCTATATTGCACTCAACTGGGTCCGGTTACAGAAAACCAGTAAGTGGAATAATAATAATTTGTATTAGATAATACCTTAAAACAACGAATATCTATTAATTTGTTTTCCTTTATACACACATTCATTTTTTTTTCTCTGCACTCTTATTCAACTTAAAGTTTAGAATACAAGGTTCTTATATTATTAAGTCTTATTAGAAAATTTATTCTGTGCACTAATGTCGACAGGCGGTTTGAAAGTGGTCAGCAGTAGACTATTGGCCTTGGTTTAATGATGTTTGTCACTTCAGCAAAAAGTGCCTGCGATTTTTCAATTACTGGATAAACATTACATTAGTAACTATCTAGTGGGCAACAGTCGCGGCCCCAACAGTTTAGTGATAACGGTCGTATCCCACGATAGAATCCACGAGAAGACATCATCTTCGAAATTGTAGGTACGTGTTGCTAACAAGTATCAATTAACATAAAGCCTAGGTTCAGAGTTTTTGTTGACTACATCTAACCCTTTTGGTGACATCAAAACATAGTTTATGAAATGTCGAGTCACTTAGACTAGTGGACATTGCGATTTCATTGGTGAAAGTCGGTGAGTACTATGAACAACTAGATAAACATCACATTAATCACTATTCATTGATCAATCAGTGTACTTTGTATTTGTTATAGCCAAAGTAAACCAAATTACTACATTGCGTAAATGTCTTTACAGAGGTACTTGAAAAGGTAAGTGGATTAGAGGTGATCTTTACTACCTGGTAGCGTTATCGTAGGACCCATGCGACAACTGTTAGAGGCCAGCCACATATTACCTTTTTGTGAGTAATTCTGTAAATGCTACCGCCGTACTTTTACAGATCTTACTGCCGGCAGCAGAAATCAGTGAGGTATGGTGAAGTGTGCATTCCTAATGATAACATTTTCCAACCATTCCCTTCCGTTATGGAAAAGTACCATTTCTACAAATATGCGTTTTCTCGAGGACAGAGAGCTTACTGCCGTCACATACCTGTACAGTTGGCAGTATTACTCCTTCAGATTTTAATCTGCTACATTTAGCCTTATCCCTCTCCGATCAACCTACCTGGTAAGGTATGGCTTAAACGAACAAGTGTTTCAGTCAGCATAACTCTATTTGGTTATCACGGTATGCATTCCTGGGATCTAAACAATGAATGTCTAATATATTAACATATGAATGAGTGAGATATTAAGGGAAGTTATTTTTCTGGCCATATCAGTTTCTTGGCTGTACAGCCCTACCTGAGTTCAACAGGAGTCAATTCAAACCAAACAAATAGTAATTGAGAGATATATTGAAACATCATTTGATTGAAATAAAGTGATTTATAATGGAGTAAAATCAAGATTAAAACATAAGAAACTCTTACTTGGTAACAGATTCGATGACTTAGGTACATCAGGAAATAAAACTGCTGTAGGAGAGAGTGAAATAAGCCGGTAGTCGTCCATAGGTATACTAATTTAAGCTACAGTTGCTGTAAGGTAAATTAGTATTAGTGTAGAAACTTTGAATAGCTAACATTTTTGTACTATGAAGGTATTATGGACGGGTTCTTGTCATTCTAAATTACTTGGATAAGTATTGAAGTCGGGTTGAATTTCCTGACATGAGGAGTTAGTAAGTGTTGGTTAGTTGTTATTCTCTTCAGTGGAACTAAACTATAATGACAGACCAATGAGATTTAAGAGGCAATTTCCAAGGTCGCAGAGCATAATTGGAGTAATGATGCTGATACTAGAGTGCATTCTTCGTAATTTAAATGAAAATATAATAATAACCTATTTCCGAATGAAAGGAATGCTATAAAGGACAACTTATGTAATTATGGACGTATAATGTGTGAGTTTAGCTGTGAAAAGAAGTGTGATAAATATATATTTCAGTACCATGTACACTTGTAAGAATCTGTTCATCGTATAGCAAATCGAAAGTTACGGCACATATATGGTAGTATGTTAACTGACCCATAGTGTTAGCAACAACTGCCGAGGCATCGTGTAATGTGTGTGGTGACATTTTTCCAGTGGTACGAATATTGCATAAATATGTACTCTGAACAGGTGGGTAGAGCACTTCCAAGAACTCTTGAATAGACCAGCCCCACTGAACCCACCAGTCATCGAAGCAGCAGCCACGGATCTCCCTATAAGCACAGACCCACCAACAGTCGAAGAAATCAAAATGGCCATCAGACAGATCAAGAGTGGCAAGTCAGCAGGACCAGACAACATACCAGCGGAGGCACTGAAGATAGATATAGAAACAACTTCAAAGATACTCCACATTCTCTTCAGGAAGATTTGGGAGGATGAACAAGTTCCAGCAGACTGGAAAGAAGGGTACCTCATCAAGATACCAAAGAAAGGCGATCTCAGCAATTGTGAGAACTACAGAGGCATTACCCTACTTTCAGTACCAGGAAAGGTCTTCAACAGAGTGTTATTGAACAGATTAAAGGACCCAGTCGACGGCCAACTCCGAGATCAACAGACCGGATTCCGTAAAGATCGATCATGTACCGATCAAATCGCTACTCTACGGTTCATTGTTGAACAATCAATTGAATGGAATTCACCACTTTACATCAACTTCATCGACTATGAAAAAGCATTCCACAGCGTGGATAGGAGAATATTATGGAGCCTTCTACGACATTACGGCGTACCCGAGAAGATAGTCAACATCATACGAAATTCTTACGACGGACTACATTGTAAAATCGTGCACGGAGGTCAGCTCACAGATCCATTCGAAGTGAAGACCGGTGTCAGACAAGGCTGCTTACTCTCGCCCTTCCTCTTCCTACTGGTCATCGACTGGATCATGAAGACTGCAACATCTGAAGGCACTCTCGGAATACAATGGACAACATCGACGCAACTAGATGACTTGGACTTTGCAGATGACCTAGCTCTTCTTTCTCACACACATCATCAAATGCAGAAGAAGACCAACAATATAGCAGCAACCTCAGCAGCAGTAGGCCTCAACATACACAAAGGGAAAAGCAAGATCCTCCGATACAAAACAGCAAACACTAACCCAATTACACTTGACGGAGAAATTCTGGAAGACGTTGAAACCTTTACATATTTGGGCAGCATCATCGACAAACAAGGAGGGTCTGATTCGGATGTGAAGGCGCGGATTGGTAAGGCAAGGGCAGCATTTCTACGACTGAAAAACATCTGGAACTCAAACCAACTGTCAGTCAATATAAAAGTCAAAATTTTCAACACAAATGTGAAGACAGTCCTGTTGTATGGAGCTGAAACTTGGAGAACTGCGAAAAGTATCCTACAGAAGATACAAGTATTTATAAACAACTGTCTGCGTAGGATTCTTCGGATCTGTTGGCCAGATACCATCAACAACAACCTGTTGTGGCAGAGAACTAATCAACTTTCAGTTGAGGAAGAAATTAGGAAAAGACACTGGAGATGGATTGGACACACACTGAGGAAACCATCAAACTGTGTCACAAGACAAGCACTGACTTGGAATCCTAAAGGCCACAGAAACAGAGGAAGACCCAAGAACACATTGCGTCGGGAATTGGAAACAGACATGACGAGGATGAACAGCACTTGGGAAGAGCTAGAACGGAAAGCCCAGGACAGAGTTGGCTGGAGAATGCTGGTGGGCGGTCTATGCTCCACTTGGAGTAACAGGCTTTGATTTATTAGTCAGTTGTAATAACTGATGGTTTTGGCAGAAGGTGAATCGTATTATTTACATTGACGCGAATCGATAAACGAATAGATGTAAAGCAGATTCTTTGGTCGTTTAAAAATGTAATGGGTAATATCAGAAACAACTAATTCGTACTGTTGACTGTACACCTGAACAGCTTTGTGTTCTAAACGAAGGGTATCCAGCCGCCTTGATCATTCTGTACTTGTTTCACGTATGTCAACCCTCCTGAAATAAAGTAAGCTCATTATGTGAAAAGAAGTTACTGTTTTGCTTTTAAAATGGTTATTTATAATAGTTTATTGTAAGGCAGCAATTTGTATTTGAGAGCATATATCGAACGGTTCATACGCTTAGTTATGCCACGTATGTTATTTAATGTTAAATTATTGTTAAGATCCTGGCATTGCGTCCGAATTATAGATTTGCTGAAGTATATATACGCTCGTATTAGTTATGGTTACGGTCATACTGGTATGCTTCTTAAAATAGGTTCACACTATCAGTATGCACCAATACTAACATTCAACAACAGAAGCGTTAACTTAGGAAAAACGACTCTTAAGAGATGACAGTCTGGGAGATTTGGAGATAGATTTGTTACGACAAACAAAAAAACAAATGCAAGACACTTATTATTATTACAGATAAAAAATTAAGTACAAAATTCGCGCCAGTTTACAGGCATGGTCATTATGATACAAAATGGTTAGCTCTTACACAATGGAACACAAAGTTTTACCGAAATGAGTGCCTGACTAATAATAAAATTTACAAGACACTAGTTCATATGCAGGAAGATTAGATGTAAACAACAAAACCGTCAACCAACAGCTGGAAGATACTATTCTTCCTTGAGTGTTCAGGGATGCATTAGTAGAGAACGCTTATTAATATATGTAATCGGTTCAAGAAAAGGAGTGTCAAAAATGCGACACAAGGAAGATTTAGATACTACACGGTTGTTTGAAATAATCAATTGTGGCGTCAGGTACGAACATGACCATTGTAACAGTGTGGAAATTACGATGTTATTAACGTGAATCTGTTCTCTTTCTGTTGCAGGGCAACCAAGGATAAATGTGTTGGAAAAACAAGGGCGAGCCCTGTGTAAAATGAAGTTGCAAGATGACGTATGAGACTATCTTGTAAATAACCTCTCCTTTTGTACTAGGACCGCGTATTTTAATTTTTAAAATAAAGACCTGTGGTTGCTACTCTGTGTTTTCACTTGGCATGAGGTTCCTGATTAACGTCGTGTGTTGTAGTTTTTAGATCATATTTGCTTGTCGATAACTGCCTACAACACATGTTACAACTGGTGATAGCCGTGTTTACAGAAAAACGCAACGAGAACCTAAAAGAACCCTCGGTGATTCTAGTTAAGGCAGCACCCGAACTCACTCTTTGCCAACCGCCTATGCTCTAAATTTCATCAGATTATTCTGTTTGGAAACTTCGGGTCACAGCGTATCTGCGTAAAGTTCCAACGTGTGAACATTTGGATTATCTTTTATCCTCTCTGGATGACGAAACAGTAAAAACAGCAACGGCCAATGGCTTTGAGGAGAGTAACTCACTTGCTCAAACTGGAAAATCTTAGACGACTGTTTCTCTTTACCCACGGACACCCAGCATATGACTATTTAGTTCTTATCACGTCACCAGAAAGAGAGTGAAAATCCGATCGATTAACTTCACCCCTTGCAGCAAATAGCAGTTCAGGCATTCCCTCATCTAGATGTCATGGGGCGAGAGGAGTTAGTACGCTCTCATTTTGTCGAAGGGCTGATGCCTGGCCCACTAAGTGAACACCTTTTTCCGAAGCCACCAGTTGATACAGTTGATTTGAAAAGAACAACACTTCAATTCCTTACAGCGAAAAGAATGTCTAGTTCAGCAGAGACGCATCGATCAATTGTGATGACTGTCGAGCTAGTTACTGAATCTAGCCGCCTAGATAGTTTTCAGAGAGCAACGGTTATTAAACACTTTTCCAGCCAGAGCGTCACTCGCCGGCAGTCAGGCTTCATGTGGAACAGACGGGCGTCGTTGAACAACTACCAAGGCCGTCAGACAAAATGCAGCTACTGCAGACGATTCGGCAGGAACGCTAGGAGATGTGGTCATAATCGCGTCCGGAACTTAGGTAAGCCCAGTCTTTACCATCTATCTTCATGTAATGTTAAATCAGTATACTTACTTACTTACTTACTGCCCGTTACTCCTCGCTGAGGAGCATAGGCCGCTCACCAGTGTTCTCCATTTAACTCTGTCCTGAGCAATCCTTTCCAGTTGTTTCCAGTTGCTGCTCATCCTTTTAATGTCTGCTTCCAATTCTCGACGCAGCGTGTTCTTTGGCCTTCCTCTTTTCCGTTTCCCAGCAGGATTCCATGTCAATGCTTGTCTTGTGATGCAGTCTGATGGTTTGCGTAGTGTATGTCCTATCCATTTCCACCGTCTTTTCCTAATTTCCTCTTCGGCTGGAAGTTGGTTTGTCCTCTCCCATAGTAAGTTGTTGCTGATGGTTTCCGGCCAACGGACATTCAGTATCTTGCGTAGGCAGTTGTTTATAAATACCTGTATCCGTCTGAGGATGTTTGGAGTAATTCTCCAGGTTTCAGCTCCATACAGCAGGACTGTCTTCACGTTCGAATTGAAGAGTCTGACTTTGAGGTTAGTTGATATTTGTTTTGAGTTCCAGATGTTTTTCAACTGCAGGAATGCTGCCCTTGCCTTGCCAACCCTTGTCTTTACATCTGCATTAGACCCTCCTTTTTCATCGATGATGCTCCCCAGATATGTGAAGGTATCCACCTCTTCCAGAGTTTCCCCATCAAGTTGAATTGGGTTGGTGCTCCCTGTGTTGTATTTGAGAATCTTGCTCTTACCCTTATGTATGTTCAACCCTACTGCTGCTGAAGTTGTTGCTACACTGATTGTCTTCGCTTGCATTTGTTGGTGTGTATGTGCTAAAAGAGCAAGATCATCTGCGAAGTCCAAATCATCGAGTTGCATCCTACTTGTCCATTGAATCCCGTACATTCCCTCAGATGTGGAGGTCTTCATGATCCAGTCGACCACTAGGAGGAAGAGAAAAGGTGACAGCAAGCAACCTTGTCTGACTCCGGTCCTCACTGAAAATGCAGTTGTCAGTTGTCCTCCATGCACAATTTTGCACTGTGTTCCGTCGTAAGAGTTCCGGATGATGTTGACGAGTTTCTCTGGTACACCGTAGTGTCGAAGAAGTTTCCATAGTGTTCTCCTATCTACACTATCAAACGCCTTCTCATAATCAATGAAGTTGATGTACAGGGGCGAGTTCCATTCAATTGATTGTTCAACGATGATCCGTAGTGTTGCGATTTGGTCTGTGCACGACCGATCCTTACGAAAACCAGCTTGTTGATCTCGAAGTTGAGTCTCCACTGAATCTTTCATTCTGTTCAACAATACTCTGTTAAAGACTTTCCCTGGTATCGACAGTAGCGTGATCCCTCTGTAGTTGCCACATTTGCTCAAATCTCCTTTCTTTGGTATCTTGATAAGATAACCTTCTTTCCAGTCTGCCGGCACTTGTTCTTCTTCCCAGATCTTTTTGAATAAAACGTGGAGTATCCTTGCTGTTAGGTCGATATCTGACTTGAGTGCTTCAGCTGGTATATTGTCAGGTCCTGCTGCTTTCCCACTTTTGATTTGCCTGATGGCCATCTTGATTTCTTCCATCGTTGGTGGAGTGACATCTATCGGGAGATCTGTAGGTGCTGCTTCAATGTCCGGTGGGTTCGGACACGTTGACGTTAGTGCTTCTTTGATTTCTTTCCAGTTGTCCTCCATAGTGGTTTCTTCTTTCGGCAGATCTTGTAAGGCTTGGAACCTGTTGTTGAGAGATATTTTGAATTCATTGAGTTTGTCAGTGTCTCGGAGAAAGCCTGTATTGAACCGTTGTACTGCTGACACTCCAGTTGTCCACTGCTTCTTTAGCTTCAGTTTTATTTTAGAAACCACCAAGTGGTGGTCTGAAGCTATGTCAGCTCCTCTCCTGGTTCTTACATCTTCCATTGATCTTCTAAATTTTTTATTGATACATATATGATCGATTTGATTCTCAGTAGTATGATCCGGTGAGACCCATGTAGCCTTGTGTATGCGTTTGTGGGCAAATATTGTACCACCTATAACCAATTTGTTGAAGGCACATAGGTTTGCAAGTCTTTCACCATTGTCGTTTCTGTCTCCCAGTCCTTGTCGTCCCATGATTTCTTCATATCCAGTGTTGTCCATTCCGACTTTGGCGTTGAGGTCTCCCATCAGTATTGTCAGATCCTTTCCTCGACACTTTGCTATGATTGATTGCAGTCTATCGTAAAACTGATCTTTGTCTTCGTCGTTGCCGTCGTTGGTTGGTGCATAGCATTGGATAATATTCATTGTAATCCCTTTCTTCATTGTTTTGAAAGATGCTTTGATGATCCTGGGTCCATTTGGTTCCCATCCCACCAGTGCATTACGTGCCTCCTTGGACAGCATCAGAGCAACTCCTTGAGTGTGGGGAGCATTTTTCTCTTCGTGGCCGGAGTATAGTAGCGTCTCTCCCGAAGCTAATGTTTTCTGTCCAGCTTGAGTCCAATGAGTTTCGCTGATTCCGAGTATTGTCAAGTTGTATCTCTTCATTTCTGCAGCTGTTTGATTTGTCTTCCCGCTCTCCCACATTGTTCGAACATTCCATGTACCTATAAAAATATTTGCTCTGGTTGTTAGAAGGGGGGGCATCGGCCTCATGACTTCCGAAGAATTTCGGCTTTCATCATGAGGCGTCATATATCCTTCCACTCCCAGGGCAGAGTTTAAATGGTTTATCTTGTTTAATCTGGTTTGCGTTTTTTTAGCAAGTTTGGGTTTTTACGGGATGGGGGTGCTAGCCCCATGCCCAACCCTCCTCCTTTACCCGGGCTTGGGACCGGCAGTAACCCTAGGAGGGCTACAGGCGGAGTTTTAAATCAGTATGCCCCGTTACTATTAAAGGTAAAGTTCACAGGGTTGTGACTACGATATTACTAGATACAGGAGCCTCAGTATCCCTTATCAAGAAGGAGGTCCTTCAGAAACTAAATCGTAAGACCCAGCAACGACCTTTCTCCTCGGCGCTAATCACAGCAAGTGATGACTTTTTGAAAGCCTGTTCTAAGACATTTTAGAATTGAGGCTATAATAAGTGCACCGATAAACCTTAATATAAGGTTAGAGGAGTATGCTAAACGGTGTAAAACTTTGTAATAGAATGTCGAACTGAGTTTAGCTCGTCTTTTCTAAAGTGATTCAAAGCCTAATGTATCGCACCGTTTAGTGTAGTTTAGCCCACAATCCATCCCCTACATCTTTTTCGTGAAGTATTTGTTTATTCTAATCACATACTACTCATTTACAGTAAGCGTTGTAAAGAAACCGTTTTGGGTTCCATCAGATGAGTATAATATTTCAATGAATCAAACTAGCGAAGTAATATTAAGAGTAAAACGCCAATGCGATGTAGAACATGTAAATAAAAATATATGTATGGCACTATGGGGAGAGATTACAAATGAAATTTCAAATAGCTCAATGCGTAGTTGTATCCACTTTTGTGCACATTTAGGGGAAGATGCCATATTTTAGTCCATTCTGATAAATTATCAATATTTTCTTATATTATTTTGGTAATGGTGTTTTTATTTGTGGTTGATGGGAATAAATAGGCTACCTTTAAGTCATCTGAAAAAAAGAAGGTTTTACTTTGAGCAAATTGCTGGCATACATCATTGATGAAGAGAAGGAAGAGTAATGGTCCAACTACGCTTCCTTGCACAACTCCGCTGATTACATTTACTGACTTTGAGTTGCTAGAACCGAACCTTACAATTTGGCAGCGCCCTGTGAGGAATGATACAAATCATCTTAGCAGTGGGTTTCGTATGCCATAAGTGTGTAGTTTTGAGAGGAGAAGGTTGTGGGGGGGGACACAATAAAATGCTTTACTGAAGTCAAGATAAATTACGGTAATTGAGGAACCTTTGTCTCTTCCAAGTGTTATATAATCAAAGAATTCTAAGTGTGATGAAGCACAAGAGCGTTTTTCCATGAACCCATGTTGAGATAGATTGATCATGTTTTCTAAAAGTAAGGATGATGACAGTTGTTTATGAATGACTTTCTCCATGATTCTGGACAGCACGGATGTCGTATTAATTGGCCTGTAGTTTTCTATAATTTTGCGTGATCCACTTTTAAATAGCGGAGTTATGAACGATGTTTTCCATATGGCTGGATAGTGTCCATTGTCCATATATAGAGTAAATAGTTTCAGGCAGAGAAGTGGTAATTCTCTTCCACCATATTTCATGAGGGATGCTGGAATGCCATCAGGCCCATTATCATTAGATTTTTTCAGCGTGGCTATAGCTCCCTTGATATTTGTGCTGGTAAATTCTACTGTAGACAGACGAGTAGGTGTCATCATGGATAAGGGTTTCGCAGTGGTTCCGGTTTCTGTGGGACAGCATACGGAGAAGTAGTTACTGAATTGTTCGCTAATAGAAGCTGAGTCGTCTTCAATTCTGTCCTTTGTGATGAATAGTGCGGGAAGTTTGTTAGATTTTAGATCAAGTCGAGATTTAAATAGCTTGATCATTGAGGAAATTGGGTTGGTACTATTCAATGCTTTGGTTTCCATATTGAGTAAGTATTTGTGTTGAGCATTGTCGAGATTTTCAACTATTTTGTATCCATTATGTAATGCAGTTATATTATGATGCTTGTAGTATCGAAGCCTCAGGTGCCTCAATTTTCTCTTAAGACCTTTCGGAATATGTGAACGTGCACTGTTAACGTCAGACACGCATTTAACGTATGGGGCTGTGCAGTCTATGCAACTGATCAGATTGCTGTAGAGGACTGAGATGGCTGTGTCAATATTTCCAGTGGTGAGATAAGAGTCCCATCTTACGCATCGAATTAGTGCCTAGATATGCTTTCACGTTTCGTTATTGTACCTTCGGTATTTGTATTTTCTAGGTCCGTTAGGGTTGAGATTATCTGTGGGTTGGTAATTAAATGTATTTATTACGACTTTGTGATCGCTATTGTGAAATTCAAAGCTGACGTTTACTGAGGTTGGGTTAAAGTTGATAGTAAAAAAGGTCAAGGGTATTGTTCCCCCTAGTCGGGATTTGGACCTGATGTGTTTAACCACTAAATTCTATCGTCTCTATTAATTTAGAGAATCGTTGTGAAGGGAGTGGCGACTTCCAGTCAATGTTCGGCATATTAAAGTCTCCACCAATTAGTTTGGATGCGCGGAGTTGCTGTGAAACCAAGAAGAACATAGTGCTTAGATTTTTGTCGTAGGTGCTGTCGGCATTGGGTGGTCTATACATACATCCTACAAGTAGGTACTTTTGATGGCCAAAAGCTATACTTACCCATGTTGAATCCCCTGCCTCACCTAGTTGTTGATTGTTGAACCTACAGGTTTTTAGGTCAGAGTGCGTGTAGATTATGGTGCCACCTCCACTAGTGTTGTTCCTGTCAGTTCGGAAGAGAGTATAATTATCGATATTTATTATGTCATCTGATATAGGTGGTTTACACCAAGTTTCGGTAATCAATGCCATACTTGGGTTAGTAATGTTCATAATAGATTTGAGATAGTTGATTTTGTTTATAAGTGACCTAGCGTTTATTGAGATGACGAGTAACTGTGACCTTTTGTGAAGTGTAAGGTCTTGCAATAGAACACTTGTTTTGAACGAGTTGGGTGTAAAAGCGTTAAGTGAGATGAATGACTTTGAACTATCGTCGGGTTGGGTGCCTGATGTTTTAATCGATATAGCCAGCCGGTTCATTAATAAGTTGGCTGATGTTTGTGTCTCTGAGTGGGTCTTTAATGGAGTGTCTTGGGTTGTTTCGTCTGTCAAAGTTGTGTCTTGGGTAGTATGGTAGTTGCGAGGAGTGGAAGCAGTTTCATTATGTTCGTAGTGAATCCTAGTATAGATGAGGTTGCCGGTTGGGCAACCGGCGTTATAACAAAAAAATGGTTCTGTTTCGTGCGGATTCTTTCGTCGGTTGAACAGATATCATGTGTGTGTGGGGCAGGCCGTAGAATGCCTTCAGATCTGCGAAGACACTTAATCAATGATGTATTTTTGAATTTGTGTAGGTCTTGTGATATGTGGGCTTTTTTGAAGGGTGCGTTAATTTTACTTTTCCGTGAGTGTTGTGATTATATTTGGGAGGCCTGTGGCTTTCCATTTATTGTTTGCCCATCAGGCTGAATAAAGTATTTGATACTGAAATCGTCGTTAGATGTCTGGATTTGTGACTTAGTATACATGTTGTAGCCTGTGTCTGGGGGCAACTCATCACTTATTGTTTCTAATGAATCCAAGTCAATTTTTTGGGTGCTTCGTGCGTAGCTACTATCATTATCTTTAATGTTTCTTGTAACATCCCAGCTTTAGTGGTTTTATCTGATGTTCTTAAAACTGGTGTTATTGAGCTCATTTCGAGTTTCCTGTTAGCATTATTATGCGGAGTGCTGCTTTTTGTTTCTGCTGAAACCAAGTCAATAACGCAGGTACTAGAAGTATTGTTGCTATCACCCTCTATAGTTTTTACAGTATTCCTACTTCTAATGGGCACAACCGATGTTTTTGAGGGAAGCGGTTTTATAATCTTCTTGTCAATTAAACTTTTTGGGCTGTCGGTGTTATATTTGGCGTGGCGCCTAAATAATAGAGGTATCTCTGCATTTATTTATTTATATCTTCAATCTTCAGATTATTACTTATTCCGAAGCTACTGAGTATGAGTGGGCAGTATTCAAGTAGCGGGCGTACACAGACCTTGTATAATACCAGTCTAGACTCACGTTGATAGAAATTGTGGATAATACAACCCATAAGTCTGCATGCCTTTGAGATGACAGATGTTGTTTGTTCCTTGAATGTAAGATCCATAGTGTATCTTAAGCATAGTTTCAGAATCGTCTTACATTCGGAGATTTGTTTCCCATCCGCTTCAAACTGAAGGTTAAGGCTCCAACACTCAATGCTGATCCAGCCACATTTCTTAGTTTTAAAGTGAAATTAGTATTCTTTAGACCAGGCAGTGACTTCGTCTAACTCTCGCTGTACGGTCTTAAAAGTTTTGTGTAGCTCATTTCTGTCGCTTGCGTAGACAACGTTAAAGTCATCTGTGTTTAAGAAGATTTTTCCAGGGCTGAAGCAGCTACTGATACCGTTGATATATATTGTAAACAAGAGAGGTCTTAGTACACCTCTCTGTATAACCCCACTGGTTAATCTTTTAGGAGATGATTGTGCTGAGTTTAATTTTGTTATCTGAAATCGACCAGTTAAGTATGATTTAAGCTGGTTCAGCAAAGGGTTCTGAATCCCAATTAAGTATAATTTCTCACTGAGTATGCTGTGTGATACTTTGTCATAGGCCTTAGATATATCAAAGTATAGGGCTAAGACTATTTTGCGTATGTCGCGGATTCAGGTTCTTCACCTATAACCAGTTAGCCTGAGCTTTTAAGCACAAACTTTAAATAAGAATTTCAACAGTAGCAACTTGATTTTGCTGGTAATGTACAAGTTTGCGGGACGGAAATTAATTGTAGCTGATTGATAAATATTAGATGATACAATAATGTATACTGATTCGTATGTGCAAATCGAACAAAGGTCCTAATAACAGAACAAAACTAATACCATGTTGGTCATTTCAAGAACCAAAAACGGTATGCAAAAGCGTTGTTGCATAAAGCATAGGGATTTGCAGTCACTGGAGACAAGTCTCACATCTTCTATATGAAGATATGAAATGCTAAAAGCAAACTGTGGCTGTAAATGTACACTGGGTCAGTCATTTTTCGTTCTTGCAAAATTTTGTGCTTGAGAACGTGACATGAATATCTGTATAGTTGGAAATACAGAACTGTAGTTGAGGCGCAATAATCCAAGTTGACGAAGGATATAGAGAAGTTTGCGCAACCATTATAATTACTGACAATACATTCTGACAACACCATGAAACAAGTTTATAAGTTACAAATTATTGACGTTCGTCCAAAGAATAATTATTAATTATCATCCGCCAACACAATACAAACCTATCACCATTTCTTAGGATAAAGTTACTTTTCACTTACCATAACGTTGTCAATCACTTCTAAACATATAAAAAAACAGTAATATTTTTGTTTCCTTGGTAAAATTCTTTGTTTTGTCTCTATTTCAGCATCAGGACTGTAACTTTATTCAACCAGATTTTATCATTTCAAATGTCTCCAGATTAAAGTCATCTAAAATCAATTTTTACTAGTGTGTACGCCGCACATATTTTTTTCTGAGTTAGTTTGTGTGGTGGATCTAACCTCTTTTTTGTTGCCCGATCCCGAGTTCATTTTTCGGAGTTTTTCTGTGGCGGTATGTTCCTAAAATCCTTACTCTTATAACCAGTAACGAGTTTCATTCCAGAATTTTTCTTTGGCGGTTCATATCTTAATTCCTTCGATCCTTGAATAAACCTGCAACAAGTGCTTTGCCCACCTCAGCATTTAGTCATTTTAGAGCTACATTTTTGTTCTTATTGGTGCCACATTTTCTTCTGTCAGTTCAGCCTGTATCTATCACTACTCGCAATAACTACAACAGATGACATTGGTGTAGTCCGTTTTAGGAGTGCCGGCAAGAATTATCAAGCAGTGGGGCACGATTTGTGCATCAAACAGACTAATTACTCCTGTGATCCTGCACTGCTACCTGGATACGACATGGTACTGACTCAGGGTACTTTGACGATGACTGGTACCTGTGTCTTCGCTACAGAGTCAACGGGAGAACTCATATCAGTTTGGAACTGCTAAGGTCTAACTCAGAGAACAATCAGACGCATTTGGCTATACAAGCAACTAATAAGTGCTGAGTATGCAGGAGTACATAGAACCCGACCGTCCAACCGTTTCAGCTAACCTATAACAACACCTAGGGAGACAAAGTTAACAAATCATGATTATTCACTTACATTGACGCTTAGTTCAGTCAAGAATGATCTTCAAGTTGATCAAGCCCTATCTACAGCCCTTGAGGACATTCCGAGACTCTGATCCTGTTATTGATCCGTTAAGCAAAATGCCTATTGGGCGTGCCTGGTCGATAACTGCGCGTCTGCCCTATGCCCACTTGGTCCTAACCCGGGGATACAATAACAAGACGATAGACCAACCGGACAGATTTAGAATCCTGTTGTATTTCACACAGCATTTATATATACAAAAAACCAGACCGCACAGCGAACGAATCAGGTATCTAATATTAATACAGAACAAAGGAGATAGTGGCAGTGAATAGGGACGACTTGTACACAACCAATTAACTGTAGTTCATAATAATAAACAATATACTAACAGTAAATATATTAAACGAGAGGAGTAGAGTAGGAGGAACATAACAGTGATAGAAATAAAATGTTTATATTATCCGCAACTAAAATAATTGGAATAGTATTCTCTAACCTAGTTCTGAAAATCCGTTACTCTACGTCCATCGCTCAACATAACAAATCCTCAGTAGAGCTGAAAGCTCCAGAAACTAAACGCCGGCAAATAAATAAATCAAGTAACGTGAAAATTACCTTTTCAGGTTTAAAACTCTCGAGCCATAACCTCTCCAAAATGTTTTAGCACCCATGCCTGGACCTCAGAATTATAGGTAGGTCATCAAATTATTTGCAGGAAATTACAATAGATGGGAACTAATGGATGTCTACTAGAACGGCCATTTGGATACCTAAGAGCCAAGTTTCTAGCAGTTGAGGCTAACTTGACACTTTCTAAGTGGTCTACAATGACTAGAGGAATGCCATAGCGCTCTATCCATGCTGTCTATAAGAGACTCTCCTAATCTAGTGTCAAATGATCCAGCGTCACTGATATCAGGATTCTTCAAGGCTACATGAAAAAGATATAGGATAAGAATCCAAACAACTCGCTTCTTCTCAGTCCCAATAAGTGCAAAATGCTAATAGTGAGCATTTGGATTCATTCCTCACATACACATGTGTATGTGAGGTGCACTTAGTGGTATAGTATCACTCCTTCTACAGCAGAAAAGGACCTGGAAGCAACTTTCTGTGATACTTCAGGGATATCTTCCCACTAAGATACTGCAGCCAGCAAAGCCTGTTCGGTTTTGGGGTTTTTGTCTAAAACTATATATATAACATACTTTCGGAACTCCGTATCCATATGTAAAGCATTTACCTACGGCCTAGCACGAAGAAAGCCCAAACATTTTGTCCACCTATCTTAAAAAAGATGTTGCTATTTTCGATGGAGTTTAGTGGAAGCAACCAAAACTTTAGTGAGACTAGAAAAGAAGCCCTACTCAAGACGACCTATAGCAATGGAAATGCATCCCGCACAGCACACGAGGGTCAGACAGATATTATCTTAATGTATCATGCGACCAATAATTATCTTCACACTAGTAAATCGCTTGTAAGATTCACTCACAAAATAAACCCAAGAGGACGTTCTTACGAGATAGACTACGAAAAGCTGCGACAAAAATTCGTACCAACTATTTTGTGACCAGTATAGGCAAACTGTGGAACTCTATACATGAAGAAGTGATGAATCTTTCAAAAAGGGCTCAAAACGCATCTAGACTTTGTTGACGACATTTGATTCAGTTTCAAGCAAATATCTGATTAATGATGTCAGAGTGAAACTAAACTTTACCGACGACCTTAAGGCACTATTCAGCCAATGAATATGTAGTGGTAAATAAAATCATTTATTATGAAGAACGGTGATATTTTAAAAAGAATTACACACTATACACTTGCAGTTCAAATTGGGGCACCGTTGCCTGTTACGCTGGCATCGTCTCTTTCAGATGTAAGCAAAGTAACAGCAGTACAATGTTATCAGCACTGCTAAGACATATGCTCGGAAATCGTGTTACACCTAAATCTAATGCTGGTAGGCGTCGGAAAGATCATTGGAATAGATGAAACAACCATTAGAAAGCGAAAATATAATAGAATAAGATCTGTATAAACCGAATGAAGGTGAAACTAAACTACACCGCTGGCCTTGAGGTACCTTTTAGCCAGTGAGAATGCACTAGCAGATAAAATCATTATTTATTATGAAAAACGAAATTTTAAAAGACAATGACACAAGATACACTGTTTTTACATGATTTATGAACTTCCGGAGGTTAAAGACGGGGTCATTGAGTTTAAATTCAAGATATGAACGATATAAGAACTCGTCCATATGGTTCCAGATCATGTTGTTTCTAGAACCTTTATAAGGTCTAAGAAACTCCTTGAGACGCGACTAGTATCCCTCAATGTTTTGCGTGTGAACACCAGTACTTGGGTCGACAAAATGTCTTTGGTCAACTACGACATGGTGAACATATCCAGGTCTACGGAGAGGCCGATATGCTTTCCAGTCGTCAGTATAAATAATGGATCCTGGTTGAACATACATTCGGATTATAGGTATCAGGGTCCTTGTAGTTTGATTCGGGACATACTGGAAATGTCCCTTTCCTAATGTTCGGTCGTAAATTCCAAGAACCTACCAGTAAGTTTAAAGTAATTATTACTTACCCAGTCGGTTTTTACAGATCTTCCTCTATTATATTTTCGCTTTCTAATAGCTGTTTCATCGATTTCAACGATTCTCCCGATGCCTCCCAGTGACAGATTTAAGCGCAACATAATTTCTGAGCATACGTCTCTACAGTGCTGATAAAATTGCACTGCTGATACTTCGCTTACATCTGTGAGAGACGTTGCCAGAGTGACAGGCAACTGCATACTCCACAAGACAACTAACATGCAGGTTTGCCACATTGTCAGTTTAGATTTGCTGAAAAAACTGCCTGTTCTTATTGATTTTCTTCCCCAGCAGCCATTGCAACGAAACGTTACTCCATCTCCACTGTTTGTGGATTGTATTTGAATCATATTTAGGCCACAATCACAAATGAACTCTGTACGAAGTAGTCCAAAAGCTTGTAGATTAGAAATAATAATGTCCTCATTAAACATTGCAATAAGCCGATCCAAAGTAAGCATTTTGAACTTAAATGCGCGCGCAACCTTGTAAGTAGTAACTTGGTTCTCATTGGCCTTCTCAAGGTCAGCTGTGTAGTTTAGCTTTGTCAACTTATCTTAAGCATTACCGAGTAGCTACGTTAGTGTTTATGTAATTAGCTTGAATACGCATGCAACAAGGCCTCCTGAAAAGAGTTAAGCTAAACAGTTGAAAGTTGAGATATGCAACATATTTTTCACATACGCATTTAATACATAGGGAAGTGATGTTCTATCCGGTGACCTGGAATATAAACAAAGCAATAAGCCCAAATATGCTATATCGCCATCAAAGTATCACAAAGCGTTTCTTCATGAACTGGATAATGTCATGATGAAAGAAAGTTAGTGTTCACGTTTTAATTATATCTGAAGGAATTTGAAGGGAATTAAAAATACCTCCTTTTCTGAGACCTGAAAAATACGAAATATCAAAGGTGTACTTTCGACAGTATTGGGATTTTCACGTAGAAGTAACTTGGTTTGGTATACAGTGATCTGTAAACAATGCACTGAAACCTCGTAATAATCCTAAACAAGAATCTAAACAAATACAGACGAATTTAAGCAGTTCATATAAAATTTACAATGCTTGAGAGATAACTCCTATGGAACTTTAATAAGTTTAACTAAAATTTAAAGTACATTCTGATTGTTGGTCGTCCCACTTTACTGAGATGAGAAATCTCTTATGATAACCTGAAGACAATTATTTTGACTGATGTGATTTCTTTGAATTGTGCGCGTAACTGTGGTCCATGAATAGTGGCTTCATGAGAAACATCACGTTTGGAATTTGTCCACAAGTGTACATAATAAATATCTGCCTTTGGTCACTATCCTGTCCCATCTAGTAGTATTTTACAGAATTGCCTAAAATTTTTCAAGTTTGGTCTTGCCATGAACACTTTCTATAGATACAACTTTAGTTGTCCCGAATCTTTAAAAAGAAATTACTATTGGGTCCCTGTACCTAAAAGAAGGTTGCGGAAAACTTAATTTCATCTGACAGCTACTGTAACTGAACTTCTGTCTTTTGAAACACTTAGGGTTACGACTAAGTATCGTTTATCCTACCGATTTGAATTTAGCGATGCTAATTGACACATATGTATGTCGAGTTGTAGGTTACTTATGTCAGTCTGTTTAGTAATCATTTCCATTGTTGAGTCCACGTTGCACAGGTTTTTAAATTATTCTGGCCTATTTTCTAAGCAATGTACGCATACAAACAGTAAACTTAATTGTTTAAGTACCGTTTAACGATAGTTTTTGCTTCATATAATACAAAGGCGATGAACAATTTATCGTGTACCCTGTAGAGGCTGAAATGTTCATACAGTCAATGAAAGCTGTGAAATATGAAGATTTTGGTTTGAAAAAGTGGTTTAGCTACCATGGATACTTAAATAAGCTGAACATGCAGGTAAAAGTGAATAATATTTTATCTTTAGGCTGTTGTATCAGCTCGTACCAAATCAGACGAATTTGTCAAAGAATTTCTCGTTACTTATCAAAAAATGCCGGTTCTAGTTTATGATCTAATTATGGTTGAACTATGGAAATAAAATACTTTTAAGGTTCTATTCAATAGTAAGGAAGAACGTTCATCCGCATTTCGATTGTATACTATAATGTATCATGAATTACTATTGGCAAATTTACTAGAAACTGTAACGTATCACGGTGATGTGGTAGAATCGTCTGGAGATTCTGTCACAGATTTAGGTGATTGGTGTTATCGAGATTTGTGTCATCTTGTTACTCAATCTGGGTCAGAAGAAAAGTCAGTGTATTTTGAATTGAAAACCAAGGTATATATTACTTTTTATAAGTTTGCCTAAAGCAATTTGTTAAAACACAGGTTATATCTCAGAAATCGCCGAAATTTGTAAATTAGCTTTACGATGAGAGTATTCTAGCGTACTTCTGCCCTCTTATAATTTCAGCTTTTGTTGGGAACCGTAAAGAGTGATGTAATAATATGGTTTGTATTATTCACACAATTAAACAAAAAAAAGAAAATTTCCCTCTGGTAGTCTATTAGTTGTCTGACAAAAGTCAAAAAAGTATTGATAATTAAAATACGTGTCATCATTTTAGTGCATAATATTCAATCACGAGTATTTGTTTCAAAACATGATACGTAGAGACCACTTTATTGTTCGTGGTAAATTATTAATGCAACGAATTGTAACGAATATCATGTTTTCTTGATTAAAAAAGTCAACTATAAAAACGATTATTTTCTAAAACAACTTTTAAGACGTGAATAATTTGCGAAATTCAGTAAGAAATTATAATAAACAGGAATTTGTCGGTCTAAACTCAAGGTATTAGTGTGTATTAAAAAATTTTCAATGTATCTAATCACTAAATCTCATAAATAAAATTATTCTACAGAATATACATAGTGTAAATAAGATATAAAATTTGTTTGAAAATTTGTGCTTCACACTTTTTCTTTACATTACTCATTTATTAGTTATTACACTGTGTGCAAGTATGACAAAAATACAAATTAAATAAATCAATTTTACTAATGAGTACCAGAAAATCATAAGGAGTGTTCAAGTCATTAGTTAACAATAAGTTGTACTAAAGATAAACAAGGATGATTCACAATAAGATAAATTATTTTTGTAACTAATTTAAAGGAGGTGTAATAATTTTATATCCACAACATTGTGTGAAAATTGTTTCATTAAAATTCAGTGTATTTGTAAAGTATAATATGCATAAAGATACAGGATTTTTTTATTAGACTATCGCCTATACTTTTAGTGTAACGTTACTGAATTAATCCTTTAATCTGCCTAAAATCTGGTAATACAATAACTTATTAGAAAGAACATTTAGTGAAACATTAAACGCTCTTGTTCTTGAACCACATCTTATCTAAACATCACTTACTAACTAGCTTAAGCTGCTTGATTAGAAACCACCCCCATGATTACAAATCTGTCCCAACAGTTACATATGAAATAAGATTGTTGATTATTTGAATAATTAACAAACAACATGGAATAGTCTTCATAAATATTACTCAGTTGATGGTAATTTAAATTAGTTGATCACGTGTTGAAGATTTGAATGATTCAACCCATAGGTTTCCTTTTAGTTTCAGTTATCAACCTTTAGACGAGATTTGACTAAAATTATTGCTTACGAGCTATAAAGATTAATTGTAGTATACCTAAACATAGTAACAGTATAGAACCCTAATAGTACATGTAAATGATTGTTCTCCATAACCATTAACAATTTCTCGTCTTTTGTAAAAAAAAAGTACTTTAACAATTAAATTGCTTGAATTGTCGAGTTCATATTCACACATTCTGTAATGGAATAAAAATACAGAAAGCATAAACGAACAAATCACTCCAAAGAAATTACAAAGAGTCAGCATTGAACTAGAGATAAATGATGATTAATACTTTAAAACAGATTATTTGATTGTTCCGCAGCTACTGTGTTTAAACTTTCTAAAATTGGTGACGAAATTTTTTATTGAAGCTAAGAAGTTGTCTTTTGAAAGAAAATAGTTGTTACTATTTTTTACAATTTACTTTAACTTAATGCCGATATAGGTTAGTGAAAGCAGCAACCTGGAGGATTTAGGTCGTCATTATAAAGTTATAGAATATGAAAAAGGCATTAAAGCTACACTATTGTTAGGCATTTGCTCGAAAATTGTTTAAATTCGGACACTGGATTACCATATAGTATTGGACGTCGTCTACTTTATAAACATGACATCCCACTAGTACTATGTCAGTTGCTTGAACAAACACCATGGATAATAATTGGCTAGAATCGATCTAATAAAAAACGTTGTCGGTATATATGGCATTAAAATGGATCATGGATACAAGATGATAAAAGTTCTTGTATTATTCATAAACCAGAAGCTCAGGTAAGTAACCTAAGAAATGTAAATTTAAATCTAATCAAATGAGTAATTGATACACTAATTCTTAGACCAATGTAAGAGCAAAGTGAATGCTATGCCGTCCAATTTAATAATTTAAACAAAAGGATATTGCAATATCTACTAGCCAGAGCAAGTATAAAGATGCGTGATTCAAAATAGGTGATCATCAATAAATGTTAAGTTTCAAAATAATTTGTGAGTGCCTTATGTATACAAAATGGTGACCGCATTATCTTCCAGTGTAAATATCATATCTGTTAAAGTTATAAAAGATAACACGATTGTGTTATTGCTTATTAATAATTTCTTATTATGTAGACAATATGACTTACACTTTGCCGTTGGTATTCATTACTAACGAATCGATGGATCATTTTCTCTTGCAGAGACCTAGTTTCTTAGTGTATTCTAATTATTACAACGAGGGCTACACTAACATGTGAGTTTGTGATGAGGTACTTGCATTAGTACCATTTTGAACTCTATTAAAATAATTAAGTTCAAACCCAGCAGTTACTCATATAGTATCGTTTACCTACCGATTGAATTTAGCGATGCGAATTGACACATATGTATGTTCCGAGTTGGAGGTTATTTATGTCAGTCGGTTTAGTAATGCATTTCCAATTGTTGAGTCACTTTGCACAGGTTTTAAATTATCTGGCCTATGTTCTAGAAGGCCATGTACGCATACACCAGTAAACTTAAGTGTTAAGTACCGTTTAACGATAGGTTTTTTGCTTCTATAATACAAAGGCGATGAACAGTTATCGGGTACCCTGTAGAGGCTGAATGTGCATACAGCAAGGAAAAGCGGTGAAATATTGAAGATGTTTGGTTTGAAAATGGTTGATGCTCCCAGGGAGTAATTAAATAAGCTGAACAGCAGTAATAATACTATGTTTCTTAGGCTGTGGTATCAGCTCGTACCAAATCAACGAATTTGTCAAAGATCCGTTACTTATCCAAAACTGGCGGTTCAGTTTTATGATCGAATTATGGTTACTATGAAATAATACTTTTAACGGTTCTATACAATAGTAAGGAAAGACCGTTCATCCAGCATTTGATTGTATCCCATAATGTTCAATTAAGTACTATTGGCAATTTACTAGACACTGTAACGTATCACGGTGCTGTGGTAACTCGTCTGGTAGCTTCGTCACAGATTTAGGTGTTGTGTTATCGAGATTTGTGTCATCTTGTTACTCATCTGGGCTAAAAAAGTCAGTGTCTTTGAATTGAAAACCAAGTATTAGACGTTTTATAAGTTTGCCTAAAGCAATTTGTTAAACACCATTATCTCTCAAATCGCCGAAATTTGTAACTTAGCTTTACGATGAGAGTATTCTAGGGACTTCTGCCTCTTATATTTCAGCTTTTTGTTGGGAACCGGAAAGAGTGAGTCATACTAGGGGTGTATTATTCGAACCACTTAAACAAACAAATAAAAGTTCCCTCTGGTACTATTAGTTGTCTGACAAAAGTCCAAAAAGTATGTAATTAAATACGTGTCATCATTTTAGTGCATAATAGGCCATCACGAGTATTTGTTTCAAAACAGATACTAGAGACCACTTTATTGTTCGTGTAATTATTAATGCAACGAATTGTAACGAATATCATGTTTTCTTGATTAAAAGTCACTATCAAAAAACGATTATTTCTCAAACAACTTTATACGTGAATATTTGCGAAATTCACTAGAATTATAAGAAACCGGGAATTTGTCGGTCTAAAACTCCAGTAGTAGGGTAATTCAAAACTTTTCATGTTCTATCACTAAACGCATAAATAAATTATGCTACAAAATACATGTGTAAATAGATTAAAATTTGTTTGAAAATTTGTGCTTCCCCGTTTTTCCTTTACATTACCATTTTAGTTTATGACCCTGTGTGCAATATAAAAATACAAATGACGATAAAATCAGTTTTGACTATGAGTACCAATAAAGGTCGTTAAGAGTGTGCAATCATGAGTAACTGGAAGTCGATTGGGGATTTCACTCGAACCACCTACAAAGTCAAACATAGGAAGGTCTGACAATTCTCTCGCACAATAAGATACTCACTTATTGAATCTCTTGCTAAGAACTAATTTAAAGGATGTGTCTAATTTGAATCTCCAGCAACATGGTGTGGAAAATGGTGCAGGAAAAGTCATGTAGTTGGAAGAGTATATACCAGGAAGCGTAGATCTGGAGGGGTTGGTGGGTAACCATGCTGAAGACTACCACCCTAGAAGACGGGAGGGGAAGATGTAATACAAGGTACAACACAGTAGCACCGGGAAAAAATATACAAAAGCCTGTTAAGCATGCATCCAAACGTAATAAAACTACAACTAAAACGTCGTACAAGAACATTGTAGTGAAACAGGAACGCTCTTGTAAAATCAGGAACACACAAGGCTGTCGCGAAAACCATCACTAGACTAAGCAAAGACTGGCTGCTTGATTAGAGAAACCACCCCCCATGATACAATCATCCCAACAGGACAGATTAAATCCACAGAAATATGGGGCTGATTGTAATATGAACAACACAGAAAAATCATGCGTTCATCACTAAATACGCAGTTATAGGTCCAGTAAATATAGGGGTCTCACAAAAGTGATGATATACCTAAAAGAATGAAGAGAAAATGCAAACCCATATATAAATAATCCGGTGAAAGGGCGGGACACTGAACAAAATGCGAAGTAGTGCTACGACTGAAAGATTATTGGAATAAGACCTAAACAGAGGACCAGTTAAACCCGAAGGGACATAAATAGTGTTGCTCCCTAACCTTACATTCGCGGCGTTTGTCAAAAAAAAGACTGAACAGGATTGCTGGAAGGTCAGGCAGGCACCATTCGGTAAGAATAAAACAGAAGCAGAAACGAACAAATCACTACCAAAGAAAGTACAAAAGATTAACAGCATGAACTAGAGATAAATGATGATTAATACTTAAAACAGGATGCATTGGCTTGTTTCCGCAGCTACTGTGTTTAACTTTCCTAAAAGTGGTGACGAAATGTTTTATTGGCGCGAAGAAGTTGGCTTTTGAAAGAAATACGTTGTTACGATTTTGTTTACAATTTACTTTAACAATGCCGACATCGTTAGGGGTGAAACACAACCTGTATGAGTTAGGTACTGCATTAAGAAATAGTGAGAGTATAGGATAGCAGAAGGCAGGAACAGCTAACGAGTGTAGCATTTGCTCCAAATGTTTAAATTCGGACACTGGATTACCATATAGTATTGGACTCGTCTACTTATACACATGAATCCCACTAGGATCACTGGGTCATGGTGTCTTGAAACAACCCATGGATAAATTGGCTAGGGCAATCGGAGCTAAAAAAACGGAGGTGGTCGTATATATGGCAATTAAAATGGATCATGGTACAAAGATAAAAGTGCTTGTATTAATTCAAACCAGAAGCTCAGGTATAACCTAAGAATGTAAAGTTAGCTCGTTCGTAATCATGATAAGTAGGATACACGAAGTTAGAAAATTCTTAGACAATGTGAGAGCAAGTTAATGCTATGCCGTCATTTAATAATTTAACAAAAGGATATTGCATACTACTACCGAGCAAGTATAAGATTGCGGTGATGTCAACATAGGTGATCATCATAATTTAAGTGGCCAAAATATTTGTGAGTGCCTTATTCTACAAATGGTGACCGCCTTATCTCCAGTGTAAATATCATATCGGTTAAAGTTTATCAACAATAACACGATTGTGTTATTGCTTAGTAATAATTTCTGTATTATTATGGACAAATGACGTATCACTTTGCCGTTTGGTATTTCATATACGACCGAATCGATGATCATTTTTTCCTCTTGCAGAGACCTAGTTTCCTTAGTGTATCAATGTATATTACCACGAGGCTTCTACTATTTTTGTGATGTTTTGCCTGAGTGGACCATTTGGTTGAAGCTCTATGTAAATATGAAGTTTCAAACCAGCAGTTACTCATTAGACTAGGTTGCAACCATATCGCATACTATACTTAATTCATACTCTGTTTATATGTCTGCATTTTTCGTCACTTGCAAATGTAACTCCCTGCTCCGTTGAATCATTAAAAAGAACTATTATTGTTCATAATTTTCGCGCCCGCGCTATGCGATTCACCTTCATATGCAGCACATTTATTAACGGCCGCGTGTTTGGGTGTTTGCAACTGATACAGCAAGTTTGCTAAGTACTTGCAATACAGATACATTACTCAAATTGTATAATTATACTGGACAATCAATCCGTAACAAGAAAACAAATAATAATAAGTAGCATAATAATAATGTGACTAATTGTGAAGTAAATTTACTCATCAAATATTCAGCTGAAATAGTGGCGATGTTTTATTCATTCAGTAGCACTTTAACTCACATTATTTGTTGGTCGAATTACATGTATTTATATTTACCTGTCCGCTCAAAACATAATAGTTGATATTAATATCCAGACGTCAATTTAAAGTACTGTATGTGACAAAGAGAGAATTACATCACTATGATGATTACTAGTTAAAAACTATAAACCAATCAGTCGTTAGATTTCAGCATCTATTTTTAAGCCAATGAGTCAGTTAGTGAAAGTAGTTACTTACCACATGATAATGATCAAGAATCAAGTCAAGAACCTACACGAATAACGACGGGGCATTTCTGTATTCCGGGGTTATCTAGAGTAGATTAGTAAATCGAGATGTGTATCACGATTAAATTAAATAACGCTTATACCATTTACTAAAAACGGTGAGAAAAGTCGGGTGCAGGGAAGACTAAATATTAATATGTATACATAGAGCATTAAAATTATTTCAAAGTACAGAAAATATGCTCATCCCATATGTCACCAAAGTAACATTGAGGGGAAGTATATCAAGTAGCCAAGAACTCATTTATTCACCATATCCCTTGAGCTCCCAGTCGTAGGAATATAAGTCTATGATAGCTTATTACAGTATGGTGGTTAGAAGAAGAAAAGTAAAAATCGTACACAATCAGTGTGTGAGTAGGAGAGGAGATAAAGAGAGTGACGTAGGAAAATTGTACAAACAATCAAACCCACAGTACGGAAACGACATCACATCGATGCTTCGTGTTGAAGAGCCACAATATATCGAATATCTCACACATTGTATTATTTTTAACAAGTTCAGTTGTTAATGACCTCCAGTACTAATTTTTGAAACAGATAGTAGCTTAGATATATATATATATAATACTATATATATATATATATCTAGATTATATTAATATATATTACTATATATATATATTATATGAGCTACATACGGATGTTAGTAAAACACATTTAGTTCATGTGAGGAACAGCTTATACGTATAGATTCATTGAAATGTTATTTGTATACAGATACAATAGCATTGATTGACCGGAAAACAACTTTACAAGTAATCCAAACACTATTGGTTTGTAAATTATTCTTCTTAATTGTTTTATATTTTCCCAGGTATTACGAATTAAAAAAAAACATAATAACATAGTCATGAAAAGTTTAAGGGTGATAGTAAGATTGAGATATAATATTTCATAGCTGGACATTTGTACCCGAATGTAAAGCTCTGAGAGATTAATTTATATAAAACTGATATAGGACAGAACAGCTGTCGTTAGAAAATACTAATATTGATTTCAAGTTGATTAAATATGTCACAGGTTGATGTTGGCAGGGTACCATTGAAAACGAGGGATAGCCATTCCGTCTTAGCGTGGAACTTTTCAGCAGTGCGCACTCCAGATTCCGCACCAGGAGCTCCAAGTTGATGGCTACCGCTTAACCTTCTGTATCACTGGGTCGGCATCCAATAGTAAAATTTCCACTTCCATCAGTTTGTGATATATAGCGCGACAATATAATATAGATTTGTTGATTTTATTCCCCTTTATAGCTAGTTCCTGAGATTACATACAGTCCCGTGAAAACAAGCACCACATTAGTGAAAGGTTTTTTGCTAAATATTCCTTTAGTTTAAGAATTCATAATTATTACACATGTCTTTGTAGGTCGGGAACAGGAAGCTCGACAGAATCAGAGACGGTGAAAGAGTTATGCACCAGATTCTTATTCAACTTGTCAAATGAAACTCTTTCCAGTCTGTAAAACGTTGATTATTGAAATAATTAAGAGGCAATGTAATAGCATTTTGGTGAAGAGAATACCCTCGAAATGTCGCATTATTTCGAACACTCTGTCCAGATACTAGCGGGACTTATCTAGGTAACTTCGATAATTGACGTTTTCACGGTGACCACTTTTGTTTAATCTCTTCACGATATAGTTCTTTTTTTCATCCATAAAGAATCGACTTTTCCACCTGAGCATGACGAACGTAGAATATATGGATAGTTCATATGTAATAGATACGGTCAACTGAACTACACAGGGAGATTTAAGAATATACTCAATGCATTTCCCAAATGGTACATGAAAAATGTCTCAAGTTAATTTATGCATATGTCACGTTTATCATTAAGAAGTACAGCGGATGGGTGTTAGCTGATCCACATGCCTAAGATGTTGTAGCAAATATGACGAGATAACCCCAAAAATATCAACGCCAGCACAAAAGGTCATTTGATGAGTTTTGTCGCTAATTCTGGACAAGTCTAACCGTAAGTTACAATGAAGAGTGAGATGCAGGAGAAACGGGTACTAAACATGCTAAAGCCGATAACTTTGATAATATCATTACAGAATATCTTGCAGAATGAACGAATCGCAACATTTAGATTCAAAAATTTTGTGTCTAAGCAATCTTAGTGGTCAAAAACCATGTAAATAAATTCTAGCGGCTTACCTAGCAATCTGATCCGAGCTTCTTCAGGGAAGTAATCAAAGACAAAATTATCAGGGATAAATAGAACTAGAGTGGATTTATTGGAAAATTTATTACCATTCTCATGTCAGCTTTTCTGTATTTTACAGTTATGGCTATGCCTATTTCAAATATTACTAGCCAATAGCTCCTTCCTAAAATATGACTTTTCAGTTGGCCACAGAAGAACAGCTTTGTTGAAACTACGCCCCTTACTTACGGAAATAAAACTCGATGTTCTGCCTGTTTTAACTGAGCTACGGCGTTTTTTGGAGTACTTGAGTTTTAACGAACCACATGGAAGAACAGATGACAAAATTAATATGTGTCTTATTGAAGCCATGCCAGAAATTTACGAATCCATAGTTAGCAAATAAGTCCTTTAAAATGGGTGAAGTGTTGTTACATTACTTTACATTCTGTTCGTTAGTTTATAAGATCCTACAGTTTTATCATCTAGAGTTGGTGAATACTTTAAGAACTATCATGGATGAGATCTGTAATTAACCAAGAAGGGTAGTAAACAGCCCCTAAATGCAACCAGCCACATAAACTACTGCTTTATATCAACAAGTTGACGATTATTTAAGAATTTAAGAGGCATAATTAAACATCTTTTCTTAAATTTTACTCCTTAATATTGATTTAAAAATAGTTGTCTGGGAAATTCATTTACCATGATGTAGTAAAAAAAGCGTCCAGATATCCATATCAGCAAAATATTTTCGTATCACTAAACTTCAAAGCACTACATGGTAGTTCTAATCAAATTCACGTTTGTTTTCCACTATGTCTAGTGCACAGACCAATCTACTAGCTTGGACTCCTGTAGAGAATGAAATCAATTACACTATCACAGCATTCACTTTCAAATACTTGTTTATATCGTGAAGCTTCTTCAAATCTTAATTATGACGACAAAATCTCTTAGACATAACCCAGATGGATAATCAATCATCAACAATAAAACTGACCTTAACGCGCGTTTCGGATGATGTTAAATCTACATCCTAAATTGTATAATTCATGTTTTCTAACAAACAGTAGTAAAATTCTTATACAAGATCTCTGCTCAAACACTAATAATTGAGTCAAAGCTTATGGCGAACTGTCATCGGAATTGATTACTCCAAGTGATATTCACCAAAGTTGTCCGCTTTCCCCATTTTTATTTGATTTTATCATTGGCATGCTTTTAAATTGACAATTTTTCCGTCTAACTTCTCAGGAGTTAAACTCCTCCCAGGAAATATACTTGATGACTTAGAATAAAAAGATGGCATAGTCCTATTAAGTGAAGATGTTGACAAAATGCAGTTTTTTAAATGCCTTAATTATCAATCTAAGCATGTTTGAAATGCGATTCTCCCTATTCAAATGCGAAATTTTACTTCAGTATTGGCTTGCTTTGGCACCGAAATTAGTGATAGGGAGTGAAGTAAGTGGATATGTTGACCGCTTTACTTATTTCGGGAGTCTCATCAGTTCTGAGGGTCTGGCGTCTGATGAAATCTCAGCTCGTATACAGAAGGCCTGATCGGCTTTTGCCAACTCACGTCAATTGTAGCGTAGACGAGACATCTGTCTACTGACAAAAGGACGCGTTTGTTACGCAGCAGTCCGATCTTTTTTATTTTATGGATGTGAAATATGGCCACTAAGGACGGAGGATATTCGTAGGCTTCTAGTATTCGATCATAGGTGCCTTCAAAGCATTACTCATGTTTTCTGGGACCACCGAGTAAGCAGTGCGTGGGTTAGTAATACAGTACTAGGTAATTCGATTGGTGAAGTGCTGAATTTTTCATCAGTTGAGGTGGTCAGGATATGTGTTACGTATGCCTGACCACCGCCTACCTCGACGAGGAATGCTATCTGGCGTAGTAGGCTGGAAAAAAGCTAGGGGAAACTAAATCAAAGCATTGCACCAGTACACGAAGTCACTGACAACTGGGCTGAGCCATATTAATAGGTGCAGACTACCTGGTTGGGGTTCATGTGATGATCGTAACAAATGGTTAGACTATGGTTGATATGGCTCAAAGTCGTTCATAATGGAGCAAGTACACCCATTCCTTGTCCTCCTCCAAATTCGAGGATTCCGATCGTCACAACTATCTGCCTTCTGAATCATACCTTCTTAAATTTTATCTTCAATCTCTAAATCTCTCCATTAATACTAACTTTGTTACTACCTCCACTACTCTGAGATTGGGTCCAACAATTCCATTTCTATCTGGTAATTGAAGCACGGAAACTTGAGCCGACGTGTGCACGTACTAAGTCCTACGTTGTAACTGACTGACTGTTTTTACTAAATATACTGTAATAAACCCAAAGAAACGTGTATATAGTCAGATAATTTTCCATATATACGTGCGTATTAGTTTAGAAAATTTGGGCTAAAAAACTAAGCGAACTCTTGATAAAAAAAAATGTGTAGATAGAGGGGGGCTTTTTAATTACATCTTAAATATCTTGAAAAAGAAATCGGCGAATGTAGAAACATTCAGAGTGATTGTATATGATTGCCAAAGAAGTGTATTTTTTCAAGAAGCCTAAGTAGTCACCGCTATACAGTCTTTGAAGCATTCTGTGATATTATAAAACACGTTTATCGTTAGTTAATTGCACTACATATAATTTCACATGTTAGCAAATGTAAATCAACAACTCAATACTTGAAGGGGATACTAAAAGAACCACTTTACGTTTAACATTTGTGTTGTCCTAATACTGATGCTATCTCTAAAACCATATATATAATGTGTACCTTTATTGGCAGGAGAAAATTATTATGGTTGAGTATTGTGGAAATCGTGCTATAAAAGTAAGCAATGTAGAACCACTACTAAGGTTTAAAGTAAAATTATCTCGACATAACTAGATACTAGAATAATTTGATTTAATTATCCGTTTAGATATAAAAACAAATGGAAGAAGCTTTCCATGCTATTCAAGGAACAAACTGAATCCCATCGAGCCGCTAGAAAGGCAGCAATACAATGGACTGAAACATTTTCTGAAAGAACATCTTAGTCAGTTGTTTTATTCCAAATTGGGTGACTCGTGTGATGATGATCCTTTGTATCCAGCGCCAAGATGCCCAACATGCGGAGAAGTTGCCTCTAAACGATGTTCAAGATGTCGCCAGGAATGGTATTGCGGAAGGAAATGTCAAGTAAAGCATTGGCCAAGGCATAAGAAAGCATATGATTTGTTAACAGAAGCAGTATCAACTGAAAAAAGTGCTAATTAAACTTCGTTTTACCAGCAACTTTCTCGAGCTAATGTAAATAACGCTAAATATAGACCGGCTATAACACAAATATATTTGTTATAATTTAAGCATAAGTGGCTCAAAAAGGAAAACGGAGTTGGCTTCACTTCAATGGTTGCAAATAAACATGTTAGTAAAACGTACGTAAAACATACACATACATAGAACCTTGTAGATAGAAGCGTAATAATTTTGTTCAAGGGAGACTAAAGTAACTAGATTTGTAGAAAGTGAATCCACAAAGTGCGTGAGGATAACATACTGAAATAAGGACTTCTTTCGTTGGTAACGCATAGGTTGTATTCTAAAAATGACTTGCGGTAATTTCCGTGCAATAGTTCCTTATGTTTGACTATGATTCTATGTTAGACTATAGCCTGAAGTAAGACACATACGGAAGACAATATTTCGGGGCTTTTCATAAGTTGTTTTTTATGTCAAAAGTGATTGTGCTTGAATGTGATTGTTGCAACATGCAAGTTTTGCGTTCGTGTCTTTGAATACGTAAGTGATATACTACTTTAATACCAGTGAATTTTCCATAACATATGGTACAGAGGCTATCAATAAATCCACTGTTGGTACTAAGAAGCCAACCCTAACAAATATGAATATCTGACCTTATTCCCTGACAGTGATTTCCACAACCGCATGAGTACGAATCAAATCTGTTCAAATAAGCAAATGAAATTAATGCCATAGCAGGATTCATTCAACTCATTTTAAATAATTTACTATCGATGGGGCGACATATATATTATATATAAAAAGAAAACAAATATAAAAAGCCCTAATACCTGTACATGATCGTGGGTTTTATATGGATTGGTCTCTTGGTGGACAAAGCAAGGGCTCATTCTGAGCGTTGGTAAGGCAATGATTAACGTATATCCAGATGGTTTTGCTAAGCGCGACACGATTTAGCTCTAGACTATGTTTTGGTAACAGCAATAGCCAGTTTCTTCTCTCTATTTCAGATTGTCGGGGTTAGTTTGATCGCTTTCCTTCCCCCCCCACTATCGAAGGAATTCATGTTTCTGTGGGGAACACTGCATAGATGAAGTATGTGTGAGTAAAAATGGTACCACACAAAGTGACTTTAAAAAATTCATTCTGAAAAATACGGGAGTTTCTAAGAAAGTGATACAATGAGTAGTATTTCCTTACTGTGCAAAAAATGGAAAAGCTGTCATGATATTGCATCATATTGCAGAGAAAAAAAACTACATGATATGAGCCAAGTAAATATGGGTCCACGTCATGGATTACCTTCCATAGTAGTGAGGTTTACAGTAATCAATCTTCGGGCAAGCATAATGAAAAAAAATACCACAACAACCAATATCAAACTAAAAATCGATTCGTAAACCTCCTGAGTGAAAACACTCCCACAAAATACAGGCCGTAAAACTGCCCAAATCTACCCTGTTTTCATTGCCAAATGTGAGCACAGTAACAAGGAGAACAAGAAAACAAAAATAACAACTACGAGAAATGCAAATAAAATTAGATGACTTCTCGGAGTGTGTACAAGGTTCCATAGTCATGAAGTTGAGATTGAATTATGCCTGAAGGGAAGTAATTTTTGTACAAGTGGAATAATTAGGCACTATCGAAGGATGCGTGTAGTAATATCACAAAGACATTTACAATATTATAGGCAGAGGACAGCACATGCTTTACGCTTTACAGGGACAATCACCACCCAAGAAGCTTTTAACCTGACCATTGCACACAAAAGGAAAACTGGCAAACCTCTTTTTGGTACGTTAAAATAATGACATTATATTATTGTCCTTGTAGCCTATATCTAGTTTACATTCATCCATTTCCTTGATGGTTGCATATAATTGAAAACACTTAATTACCTTAATCGTTTGGATCACATCACTCACTTATTGACATCATATATTGATTCACAATTTGCATCCCTGACACCAACCTACTAAGACTACTAAGAAACTTTAATGTGGCTTACTTTCCAACTATCAAAAAATACACGCCTAATGTTTACCATGTGACTAGGATTTTTGAAAAATGTGTCATCTTCATGTTTCCTCTGTGCGCTAGCTCATCTATATCACTGTCAACCTCAACTTCGATGAACATGGCTTTTCGCAACTGCTGAAAGCCTGAAATAAAACGAATTCATGCTTTCTTCAATGCGTTTGTTCTGCTTTATATAGACTAATAAAACAACCATGTTGTATGAAACTATATATCATTCGATAAATGACAACATCCAAAATAACACAATATTCGTAATGTTAGGTAAATGATCTACACTACTTCAAGCAATTTAAAGAATGTCATTTAATTAAGGAATAAATGATTTGTGAGTCTCTCAAGTTGCACACGTGTATAGTGCCGAACAAATCAACACCCCCCAAGTACCGATATGTTTTCAACTCTGGATTCTTATAATCTACTCTAAAGCGCGAAAAGTATATGAATCTCCAGACAGGTGCAAAAGTATGTTTCAGGACTCCCCCCCCCCCCCCCCCCCTGACATCTGGGATATAACCGGGACGCTAAGTCTTTACTCCAAAGTAAACATTGCCGGGTTATGATGAACAGGAACATTCAATTTATCTAGTCCACTTAGGTATAATGACAGAAAACGATAATATTTTAGTATTGTAGATAGATAGTCGATATAGTTAAACCAATTGAGGAAAAATTTATTTAGAACTATGTAATCTACTTAAGTATCAACGATTATGCATATTAATTTTGCATTAACCGTCGATAATAAAAGCATTGAGTTATTGTGTAGTTGTGAAAATACTCAACAGTTCTATGATTGGGTATGAGTTGCGTAACACAACGTTAAAGGTAGTGAGAAATAAACGTTTATGAAGTGAATGTAAAGGCAGTTGTTTACTTAGAAGCCCTTTGAAATGGTTACTGTCCATAGCTTCGTACGCGAACCATTTTAGTTACCACACGGTAGTCAGTGTTTTTTGCCCTTGTAGATAATTCTATGTCGGAAGTGAAAATGTAAAGTTCTTACGCGAACTACTTGAACAAAGGCAAACATGATCATTCTATCACAACTAGAATCATCGCGAAACGTATGTATGATCAAAAAAAGAACTGTCAAAGGGTGAGCGTCTAAGTGCCATACCTTATGGTACTCAAGAAGATTACAAGCCACTAGTAAAAGTAATACTAATAATAATAATAATAATAATAATAATAATAATAATAAGTGTGAACATATAGAAATAGTTTAGGGAGCGTGAAAAAAAAGTTATGGAATAATTTAAAACTCACGATTTAATGGAGGACAATTACAATAATCTGCAACCTTGTGGGCCATGCTCACTCAGTGTTTCTAGCCAGGTTACAGTATCGCAAGGACCCATCCAGGTAGTCCGGAAGCTTACGACACGATCAAATCAAGCAGTCGTGATCATGGACTGATGCCTGTTTTACTTTGGCCGACTCTAACTCTCTTCATCCTGCTCCTATATCAGCCAACATCGCACGTTGAGGAAGACGGTGGATGAGATGTATGTACGTATGTCAAACCCCTGCAGGTCAATAAAGATTTAACAACTCGTCGGATTCTGATTTACTACCTTTGCCTACACCCGTTGTCTAACCTCGTTCCTACTACTAGGTGATCCACCAAGGGAGCAATGTTCGAAGAACCGATGATCAAAAAACTAATAACCTTCGAGCGTATCTGCCCATAATGACCAGTCTCAATCCATTCAGTAAACAGGGCGAATGTTGAGCCAGATACACTCTTTTCTCGTGGGGAGACGTAAGTTGGTAAAAGTCAAACGAGCATTTTGAATTCGTACTGATATTCGTCAGAGACAACACATTAGGGCTAATAGACTGCCAAGATAAGTGAAGCTGTCGATGTGCTCAACTACCTCACTCCTATCTTATCTCTCTCTCAGGTGTTGACGAAGATCAGTCTGGAGCATGGTTTGCGATTTAGAGGGGGAGAAACGCTTCTGAAAATGATTGCATGGAGATTATTGCTGCTAAAAGATTCTGCATCTTAATCTGCGTCGTCGCCACATAGGACTATGTCGTCAGCATATTCTAAGTCAATAAGTGGATCTCCTTAGTATACGATCAATTCTCAAAAACTGGACGATGAAAGTGTAATTCAACAGTAAATCAACCATGAAATCAATAACAATGGATGACAGTGACAGCATTGATGGGACACCACTTGAGGTTTAAGTCGGATACAGCTCGCCATAAGCTCTGACACGACTAAAAGTATTTGAGTAAAGAGCCATGATCAAGATCTCTGACTTCTGGGGTACCACGCTTTTCAGGAAAGACATTGCCACATAGAACTTCTGTCCGTGACTAGTGTCTAAGTTAAGGAAAACCACACCATGGCGGTATGCGGAAAGTATGTCGGTTATTCTAGGACCTGGAAGAATGGTGGATATCTGGTTTATACAAACTGGACAAGGTCTGAAAACCATCCTGGGTTTTTCGTATTGCAGACCACCGATGTTGTTAGTTAAACGTCTGAGCAATTTCCAGGAAACTAGGATTTTAGGAACTATATTAGTCCAACGAAGTTACTGGGTTATCGCAGGATGATTTGACCTTTCCGATATACTGAGACGATTAACGATCGATACCAGTCAGCGGAATATGTCAAGTTCTCAAAACTTTAGTCAAAATATCAGTCGAGCATTATATTGCATGCTTGTCGAGTTGACAATGTACCTTTCACAGATTCTTTAGAAATAATGAACCCGTCAAGTTTAAGCGTTTTACATAATCATACTTGTACCACACGAAAACTTCGCTAATTTTTTGCAAGTAATAGTCCTTCTTGTGGAAAAATTGTATTACTATTTGAAGTCTACCAGAAATTATCTTCTCCCGGCGTCCCCCCACTGTAATTTTGAGGAGTGAGACGTAATCGTGAACCACGCGTATGAGCAATTTGCCGGAAAACGTGGTGGCTCGGACAATGACACTTTAACGCGACTCATGTTAATGGAATTTAGAAATACTTTACAAGAGAAAGCGGGGACAGTTGTGATAGAAGAGCAGTGGTACTTAAAATATAGAAATAAATAAAGAGCAGGAAAAATGCACCACTATAGCCGATGTCACCAGATAGTCTTCACTACTAACATCAGAGAAAACAAAACGGACGACTGCTGGTTGATTAAACACTACTTCCAATTTTAACTTCTAAACACAACATCCTGTAATAGGGTAGGTGGTGATGTGGAATAAATAACCTGCGTCCCAACACCTGAGTCGATTGAAGATTCACAGTTATCAGCAAACCGGTCATTTTGATCATTAAGACACTGTGTCTAACAGTAGCACTGTTACCTTGTTATAGTAGACTAAAGGAAAGAGTGCTTCAAACCATATGGTTGGAGAGTCGATACGGACAAGTAAGTCAATATTATTTTGTCAATAACCAAATAAAAAACGTAACTAAAGAGGCGTACGTTGCTGATAATAAATTGGGCAGGGAGAGACTACAGGAAGTCTAGTA
>JALJAT010000088.1:40000-42500 GCA_034768735.1 Schistosoma mekongi | reverse complement strand
GGTGTGCCTCACTCAATGCTTGCTCCTGTTATGCAGCATCTATGCAGAGGTGAGGACAGGACCATTTTGCAGACAGGACAGTCTGTGGTCTGACTCACGCTCTTCAGGGGCTACGCCTCTAAAAGACATGAACTCGAATGATTTAATACATAACTCTGTTCTATTGCAGTATCATTTCATCATCAGGTTCAGATGTGGCGACAATTATTGATTATGAAATCATCGAGTAATGCATACAGCGACTGTAAGTTAGCAGCTCACGATGTCCTCGCACAATGTATTTCATTGGTGCATTTAAGTGTGGCTTCTTACAGAACAGATACTACACATGATCTTAGCTCAGAGAGCCGAGAAGCGATAACCAAGTGACGATGAAAGCCACAATTAATGCATCAATCGCAAACATTGAAGGCGAAACATCATTTGCATGCCTAACATAGTCATCACACGATGCATGCTGATAACCATTGATCGATGCATTTCATTTAAATTGCAGGCTGATGCGCGACACTGCAACCTGTATATGCCAATGAATCACTGCAATAGAACAAAGTCCAATGTACACATATCATACTACTCAATTACAAGAGGAAAGTAGTCATTTGATAGTTGATGTAGAAGTAAAGAAGATAGCCACGATTGTGAAGAGAGTGAGGCAGACAAGCAGATAGGTGGGCATGCATAGCTGCAAGAATGAGATCACTGTCCGTCACCCCTCCGCCCACTGAGATGCATGCCTTCATAAACAGGAGCAAGCATTGAGTGAGGCACACGAAAACGCACAGGCAGACAGAGAGTCAGTCCTGTGGATCGGACAAAGACAGAAATCGGGGAGAGGGCTAAAGAGACAGTGAGACACAGAATGATGTACTACAAAAGTCTCTGTGACTTTGACAATCATCATCATCATCATCATCATCTAATCTAATGATGACGAGTGCAATTTTATTAATTGATTAATGGGCCAATCCTCGAGGTAATGCAATACGAGGCCGACCCGTGGACGGGGTTGAGCAAGCTCACAGCACCCGTCCTCGCACGAAAAATACAGGTAATTTCATTGGTCTCAGTTTAGAGACCGTTGCAGAAATTACACTGCAAAGAACAGATACTACACATGATCTTAGCTCAGAGAGCCGAGAAGCGATAACCAAGTGACGATGAAAGCCCACAATAATGCATCAATCGCAAACATTGAAGGCGAAACATCATTTGCATGCCTAACATAGTCATCACACGATGCATGCTGATAACCATTGATCGATGCATTTCATTTAAATTGCAGGCTGATGCGCGACACTGCAACCTGTATATGCCAATGAATCACTGCAATAGAACAAAGTCCAATGTACACATATCATACTACTCAATTACAAGAGGAAAGTAGTCATTTGATAGTTGATGTAGAAGTAAAGAAGATAGCCACGATTGTGAAGAGAGTGAGGCAGACAAGCAGATAGGTGGGCATGCATAGCTGCAAGAATGAGATCACTGTCCGTCACCCCTCCGCCCACTGAGATGCATGCCTTCATAAACAGGAGCAAGCATTGAGTGAGGCACACGAAAACGCACAGGCAGACAGAGAGTCAGTCTGTGGATCGGACAAAGACAGAAATGGGGAGAGGGCTAAAGAGACAGTGAGACACAGAATGATGTACTACAAAAGTCTCTGTGACTTTGACAATCATCATCATCATCATCATCATCTAATGATGACGAGTGCAATTTTATTAATTGATTAATGGGCCAATCCTCGAGGTAATGCAATACGAGGCCGACCCGTGGACGGGGTTGAGCAAGCTCACAGCACCCGTCCTCGCACGAAAAATACAGGTAATTTCATTGGTCTCAGTTTAGAGACCGTTGCAGAAATTACACTGCAAAGAACAGATACTACACATGATCTTAGCTCAGAGAGCCGAGAAGCGATAACCAAGTGACGATGAAAGCCCACAATAATGCATCAATCGCAAACATTGAAGGCGAAACATCATTTGCATGCCTAACATAGTCATCACACGATGCATGCTGATAACCATTGATCGATGCATTTCATTTAAATTGCAGGCTGATGCGCGACACTGCAACCTGTATATGCCAATGAATCACTGCAATAGAACAAAGTCCAATGTACACATATCATACTACTCAATTACAAGAGGAAAGTAGTCATTTGATAGTTGATGTAGAAGTAAAGAAGATAGCCACGATTGTGAAGAGAGTGAGGCAGACAAGCAGATAGGTGGGCATGCATAGCTGCAAGAATGAGATCACTGTCCGTCACCCCTCCGCCCACTGAGATGCATGCCTTCATAAACAGGAGCAAGCATTGAGTGAGGCACACGAAAACGCACAGGCAGACAGAGAGTCAGTCTGTGGATCGGACAAAGACAGAAATGGGGAGAGGGCTAAAGAGACAGTGAGACACAGAAGGATGTACTACAAAAGTCTCTGTGACTTTGACAATCATCATCATCATCATCATCATCATCATCTAATG
>JALJAT010000088.1:27500-32500 GCA_034768735.1 Schistosoma mekongi | reverse complement strand
GTCCAATGTACACATATCATACTACTCAATTACAAGAGGAAAGTAGTCATTTGATAGTTGATGTAGAAGTAAAGAAGATAGCCACGATTGTGAAGAGAGTGAGGCAGACAAGCAGATAGGTGGGCATGCATAGCTGCAAGAATGAGATCACTGTCCGTCACCCCTCCGCCCACTGAGATGCATGCCTTCATAAACAGGAGCAAGCATTGAGTGAGGCACACGAAAACGCACAGGCAGACAGAGAGTCAGTCTGTGGATCGGACAAAGACAGAAATGGGGAGAGGGCTAAAGAGACAGTGAGACACAGAATGATGTACTACAAAAGTCTCTGTGACTTTGACAATCATCATCATCATCATCATCATCATCTAATGATGACGAGTGCAATTTTATTAATTGATTAATGGGCCAATCCTCGAGGTAATGCAATACGAGGCCGACCCGTGGACGGGGTTGAGCAAGCTCACAGCACCCGTCCTCGCACGAAAAATACAGGTAATTTCATTGGTCTCAGTTTAGAGACCGTTGCAGAAATTACACTGCAAAGAACAGATACTACACATGATCTTAGCTCAGAGAGCCGAGAAGCGATAACCAAGTGACAATGAAAGCCCACATTAATGCATCAATCGCAAACATTGAAGGCGAAACATCATTTGCATGCCTAACATAGTCATCACACGATGCATGCTGATAACCATTGATCGATGCATTTCATTTAAATTGCAGGCTGATGCGCGACACTGCAACCTGTATATGCCAATGAATCACTGCAATAGAACAAAGTCCAATGTACACATATCATACTACTCAATTACAAGAGGAAAGTAGTCATTTGATAGTTGATGTAGAAGTAAAGAAGATAGCCACGATTGTGAAGAGAGTGAGGCAGACAAGCAGATAGGTGGGCATGCATAGCTGCAAGAATGAGATCACTGTCCGTCACCCCTCCGCCCACTGAGATGCATGCCTTCATAAACAGGAGCAAGCATTGAGTGAGGCACACGAAAACGCACAGGCAGACAGAGAGTCAGTCTGTGGATCGGACAAAGACAGAAATGGGGAGAGGGCTAAAGAGACAGTGAGACACAGAAGGATGTACTACAAAAGTCTCTGTGACTTTGACAATCATCATCATCATCATCATCATCATCTAATGATGACGAGTGCAATTTTATTAATTGATTAATGGGCCAATCCTCGAGGTAATGCAATACGAGGCCGACCCGTGGACGGGGTTGAGCAAGCTCACAGCACCCGTCCTCGCACGAAAAATACAGGTAATTTCATTGGTCTCAGTTTAGAGACCGTTGCAGAAATTACACTGCAAAGAACAGATACTACACATGATCTTAGCTCAGAGAGCCGAGAAGCGATAACCAAGTGACAATGAAAGCCCACATTAATGCATCAATCGCAAACATTGAAGGCGAAACATCATTTGCATGCCTAACATAGTCATCACACGATGCATGCTGATAACCATTGATCGATGCATTTCATTTAAATTGCAGGCTGATGCGCGACACTGCAACCTGTATATGCCAATGAATCACTGCAATAGAACAAAGTCCAATGTACACATATCATACTACTCAATTACAAGAGGAAAGTAGTCATTTGATAGTTGATGTAGAAGTAAAGAAGATAGCCACGATTGTGAAGAGAGTGAGGCAGACAAGCAGATAGGTGGGCATGCATAGCTGCAAGAATGAGATCACTGTCCGTCACCCCTCCGCCCACTGAGATGCATGCCTTCATAAACAGGAGCAAGCATTGAGTGAGGCACACGAAAACGCACAGGCAGACAGAGAGTCAGTCTGTGGATCGGACAAAGACAGAAATGGGGAGAGGGCTAAAGAGACAGTGAGACACAGAATGATGTACTACAAAAGTCTCTGTGACTTTGACAATCATCATCATCATCATCATCATCATCTAATGATGACGAGTGCAATTTTATTAATTGATTAATGGGCCAATCCTCGAGGTAATGCAATACGAGGCCGACCCGTGGACGGGGTTGAGCAAGCTCACAGCACCCGTCCTCGCACGAAAAATACAGGTAATTTCATTGGTCTCAGTTTAGAGACCGTTGCAGAAATTACACTGCAAAGAACAGATACTACACATGATCTTAGCTCAGAGAGCCGAGAAGCGATAACCAAGTGACAATGAAAGCCCACATAATGCATCAATCGCAAACATTGAAGGCGAAACATCATTTGCATGCCTAACATAGTCATCACACGATGCATGCTGATAACCATTGATCGATGCATTTCATTTAAATTGCAGGCTGATGCGCGACACTGCAACCTGTATATGCCAATGAATCACTGCAATAGAACAAAGTCCAATGTACACATATCATACTACTCAATTACAAGAGGAAAGTAGTCATTTGATAGTTGATGTAGAAGTAAAGAAGATAGCCACGATTGTGAAGAGAGTGAGGCAGACAAGCAGATAGTTGGGCATGCATAGCTGCAAGAATGAGATCACTGTCCGTCACCCCTCCGCCCACTGAGATGCATGCCTTCATAAACAGGAGCAAGCATTGAGTGAGGCACACGAAAACGCACAGGCAGACAGAGAGTCAGTCTGTGGATCGGACAAAGACAGAAATCGGGGAGAGGGCTAAAGAGACAGTGAGACACAGAAGGATGTACTACAAAAGTCTCTGTGACTTTGACAATCATCATCATCATCATCATCATCATCATCTAATGATGACGAGTGCAATTTTATTAATTGATTAATGGGCCAATCCTCGAGGTAATGCAATACGAGGCCGACCCGTGGACGGGGTTGAGCAAGCTCACAGCACCCGTCCTCGCACGAAAATACAGGTAATTTCATTGGTCTCAGTTTAGAGACCGTTGCAGAAATTACACTGCAAAGAACAGATACTACACATGATCTTAGCTCAGAGAGCCGAGAAGCGATAACCAAGTGACAATGAAAGCCCACATTAATGCATCAATCGCAAACATTGAAGGCGAAACATCATTTGCATGCCTAACATAGTCATCACACGATGCATGCTGATAACCATTGATCGATGCATTTCATTTAAATTGCAGGCTGATGCGCGACACTGCAACCTGTATATGCCAATGAATCACTGCAATAGAACAAAGTCCAATGTACACATATCATACTACTCAATTACAAGAGGAAGTAGTCATTTGATAGTTGATGTAGAAGTAAAGAAGATAGCCACGATTGTGAAGAGAGTGAGGCAGACAAGCAGATAGGTGGGCATGCATAGCTGCAAGAATGAGATCACTGTCCGTCACCCCTCCGCCCACTGAGATGCATGCCTTCATAAACAGGAGCAAGCATTGAGTGAGGCACACGAAAACGCACAGGCAGACAGAGAGTCAGTCTGTGGATCGGACAAAGACAGAAATGGGGAGAGGGCTAAAGAGACAGTGAGACACAGAAGGATGTACTACAAAAGTCTCTGTGACTTTGACAATCATCATCATCATCATCATCATCATCTAATGATGACGAGTGCAATTTTATTAATTGATTAATGGGCCAATCCTCGAGGTAATGCAATACGAGGCCGACCCGTGGACGGGGTTGAGCAAGCTCACAGCACCCGTCCTCGCACGAAAAATACAGGTAATTTCATTGGTCTCAGTTTAGAGACCGTTGCAGAAATTACACTGCAAAGAACAGATACTACACATGATCTTAGCTCAGAGAGCCGAGAAGCGATAACCAAGTGACAATGAAAGCCCACATTAATGCATCAATCGCAAACATTGAAGGCGAAACATCATTTGCATGCCTAACATAGTCATCACACGATGCATGCTGATAACCATTGATCGATGCATTTCATTTAAATTGCAGGCTGATGCGCGACACTGCAACCTGTATATGCCAATGAATCACTGCAATAGAACAAAGTCCAATGTACACATATCATACTACTCAATTACAAGAGGAAAGTAGTCATTTGATAGTTGATGTAGAAGTAAAGAAGATAGCCACGATTGTGAAGAGAGTGAGGCAGACAAGCAGATAGGTGGGCATGCATAGCTGCAAGAATGAGATCACTGTCCGTCACCCCTCCGCCCACTGAGATGCATGCCTTCATAAACAGGAGCAAGCATTGAGTGAGGCACACGAAAACGCACAGGCAGACAGAGAGTCAGTCTGTGGATCGGACAAAGACAGAAATGGGAGAGGGCTAAAGAGACAGTGAGACACAGAAGGATGTACTACAAAAGTCTCTGTGACTTTGACAATCATCATCATCATCATCATCATCATCTAATGATGACGAGTGCAATTTTATTAATTGATTAATGGGCCAATCCTCGAGGTAATGCAATACGAGGCCGACCCGTGGACGGGGTTGAGCAAGCTCACAGCACCCGTCCTCGCACGAAAAATACAGGTAATTTCATTGGTCTCAGTTTAGAGACCGTTGCAGAAATTACACTGCAAAGAACAGATACTACACATGATCTTAGCTCAGAGAGCCGAGAAGCGATAACCAAGTGACAGATGAAAGCCCACATTAATGCATCAATCGCAAACATTGAAGGCGAAACATCATTTGCATGCCTAACATAGTCATCACACGATGCATGCTGATAACCATTGATCGATGCATTTCATTTAAATTGCAGGCTGATGCGCGACACTGCAACCTGTATATGCCAATGAATCACTGCAATAGAACAAAGTCCAATGTACACATATCATACTACTCAATTACAAGAGGAAAGTAGTCATTTGATAGTTGATGTAGAAGTAAAGAAGATAGCCACGATTGTGAAGAGAGTGAGGCAGACAAGCAGATAGGTGGGCATGCATAGCTGCAAGAATGAGATCACTGTCCGTCACCCCTCCGCCCACTGAGATGCATGCCTTCATAAACAGGAGCAAGCATTGAGTGAGGCACACGAAAACGCACAGGCAGACAGAGAGTCAGTCTGTGGATCGGACAAAGACAGAAATGGGGAGAGGGCTAA
>JALJAT010000088.1:12500-22500 GCA_034768735.1 Schistosoma mekongi | reverse complement strand
CAGAGAGCCGAGAAGCGATAACCAAGTGACGATGAAAGCCCACAATTAATGCATCAATCGCAAACATTGAAGGCGAAACATCATTTGCATGCCTAACATAGTCATCACACGATGCATGCTGATAACCATTGATCGATGCATTTCATTTAAATTGCAGGCTGATGCGCGACACTGCAACCTGTATATGCCAATGAATCACTGCAATAGAACAAAGTCCAATGTACACATATCATACTACTCAATTACAAGAGGAAAGTAGTCATTTGATAGTTGATGTAGAAGTAAAGAAGATAGCCACGATTGTGAAGAGAGTGAGGCAGACAAGCAGATAGGTGGGCATGCATAGCTGCAAGAATGAGATCACTGTCCGTCACCCCTCCGCCCACTGAGATGCATGCCTTCATAAACAGGAGCAAGCATTGAGTGAGGCACACGAAAACGCACAGGCAGACAGAGAGTCAGTCTGTGGATCGGACAAAGACAGAAATGGGGAGAGGGCTAAAGAGACAGTGAGACACAGAAGGATGTACTACAAAAGTCTCTGTGACTTTGACAATCATCATCATCATCATCATCATCATCTAATGATGACGAGTGCAATTTTATTAATTGATTAATGGGCCAATCCTCGAGGTAATGCAATACGAGGCCGACCCGTGGACGGGGTTGAGCAAGCTCACAGCACCCGTCCTCGCACGAAAAATACAGGTAATTTCATTGGTCTCAGTTAGAGACCGTTGCAGAAATTACACTGCAAAGAACAGATACTACACATGATCTTAGCTCAGAGAGCCGAGAAGCGATAACCAAGTGACGATGAAAGCCCACATTAATGCATCAATCGCAAACATTGAAGGCGAAACATCATTTGCATGCCTAACATAGTCATCACACGATGCATGCTGATAACCATTGATCGATGCATTTCATTTAAATTGCAGGCTGATGCGCGACACTGCAACCTGTATATGCCAATGAATCACTGCAATAGAACAAAGTCCAATGTACACATATCATACTACTCAATTACAAGAGGAAAGTAGTCATTTGATAGTTGATGTAGAAGTAAAGAAGATAGCCACGATTGTGAAGAGAGTGAGGCAGACAAGCAGATAGGTGGGCATGCATAGCTGCAAGAATGAGATCACTGTCCGTCACCCCTCCGCCCACTGAGATGCATGCCTTCATAAACAGGAGCAAGCATTGAGTGAGGCACACGAAAACGCACAGGCAGACAGAGAGTCAGTCTGTGGATCGGACAAAGACAGAAATGGGGAGAGGGCTAAAGAGACAGTGAGACACAGAAGGATGTACTACAAAAGTCTCTGTGACTTTGACAATCATCATCATCATCATCATCATCTAATGATGACGAGTGCAATTTTATTAATTGATTAATGGGCCAATCCTCGAGGTAATGCAATACGAGGCCGACCCGTGGACGGGGTTGAGCAAGCTCACAGCACCCGTCCTCGCACGAAAAATACAGGTAATTTCATTGGTCTCAGTTTAGAGACCGTTGCAGAAATTACACTGCAAAGAACAGATACTACACATGATCTTAGCTCAGAGAGCCGAGAAGCGATAACCAAGTGACAATGAAAGCCCACAATAATGCATCAATCGCAAACATTGAAGGCGAAACATCATTTGCATGCCTAACATAGTCATCACACGATGCATGCTGATAACCATTGATCGATGCATTTCATTTAAATTGCAGGCTGATGCGCGACACTGCAACCTGTATATGCCAATGAATCACTGCAATAGAACAAAGTCCAATGTACACATATCATACTACTCAATTACAAGAGGAAAGTAGTCATTTGATAGTTGATGTAGAAGTAAAGAAGATAGCCACGATTGTGAAGAGAGTGAGGCAGACAAGCAGATAGGTGGCATGCATAGCTGCAAGAATGAGATCACTGTCCGTCACCCCCTCCGCCCACTGAGATGCATGCCTTCATAAACAGGAGCAAGCATTGAGTGAGGCACACGAAAACGCACAGGCAGACAGAGAGTCAGTCTGTGGATCGGACAAAGACAGAAATGGGGAGAGGGCTAAAGAGACAGTGAGACACAGAAGGATGTACTACAAAAGTCTCTGTGACTTTGACAATCATCATCATCATCATCATCATCATCATCTAATGATGACGAGTGCAATTTTATTAATTGATTAATGGGCCAATCCTCGAGGTAATGCAATACGAGGCCGACCCGTGGACGGGGTTGAGCAAGCTCACAGCACCCGTCCTCGCACGAAAATACAGGTAATTTCATTGGTCTCAGTTTAGAGACCGTTGCAGAAATTACACTGCAAAGAACAGATACTACACATGATCTTAGCTCAGAGAGCCGAGAAGCGATAACCAAGTGACGATGAAAGCCCACAATAATGCATCAATCGCAAACATTGAAGGCGAAACATCATTTGCATGCCTAACATAGTCATCACACGATGCATGCTGATAACCATTGATCGATGCATTTCATTTAAATTGCAGGCTGATGCGCGACACTGCAACCTGTATATGCCAATGAATCACTGCAATAGAACAAAGTCCAATGTACACATATCATACTACTCAATTACAAGAGGAAAGTAGTCATTTGATAGTTGATGTAGAAGTAAAGAAGATAGCCACGATTGTGAAGAGAGTGAGGCAGACAAGCAGATAGGTGGGCATGCATAGCTGCAAGAATGAGATCACTGTCCGTCACCCCTCCGCCCACTGAGATGCATGCCTTCATAAACAGGAGCAAGCATTGAGTGAGGCACACGAAAACGCACAGGCAGACAGAGAGTCAGTCTGTGGATCGGACAAAGACAGAAATGGGGAGAGGGCTAAAGAGACAGTGAGACACAGAAGGATGTACTACAAAAGTCTCTGTGACTTTGACAATCATCATCATCATCATCATATCATCATCTAATGATGACGAGTGCAATTTTATTAATTGATTAATGGGCCAATCCTCGAGGTAATGCAATACGAGGCCGACCCGTGGACGGGTTGAGCAAGCTCACAGCACCCGTCCTCGCACGAAAATACAGGTAATTTCATTGGTCTCAGTTTAGAGACCGTTGCAGAAATTACACTGCAAAGAACAGATACTACACATGATCTTAGCTCAGAGAGCCGAGAAGCGATAACCAAGTGACGATGAAAGCCCACAATTAATGCATCAATCGCAAACATTGAAGGCGAAACATCATTTGCATGCCTAACATAGTCATCACACGATGCATGCTGATAACCATTGATCGATGCATTTCATTTAAATTGCAGGCTGATGCGCGACACTGCAACCTGTATATGCCAATGAATCACTGCAATAGAACAAAGTCCAATGTACACATATCATACTACTCAATTACAAGAGGAAAGTAGTCATTTGATAGTTGATGTAGAAGTAAAGAAGATAGCCACGATTGTGAAGAGAGTGAGGCAGACAAGCAGATAGGTGGGCATGCATAGCTGCAAGAATGAGATCACTGTCCGTCACCCCTCCGCCCACTGAGATGCATGCCTTCATAAACAGGAGCAAGCATTGAGTGAGGCACACGAAAACGCACAGGCAGACAGAGAGTCAGTCTGTGGATCGGACAAAGACAGAAATGGGGAGAGGGCTAAAGAGACAGTGAGACACAGAAGGATGTACTACAAAGTCTCTGTGACTTTGACAATCATCATATCATCATCATCATCATCATAATGATGACGAGTGCAATTTTATTAATTGATTAATGGGCCAATCCTCGAGGTAATGCAATACGAGGCCGACCCGTGGACGGGGTTGAGCAAGCTCACAGCACCCGTCCTCGCACGAAAAATACAGGTAATTTCATTGGTCTCAGTTTAGAGACCGTTGCAGAAATTACACTGCAAAGAACAGATACTACACATGATCTTAGCTCAGAGAGCCGAGAAGCGATAACCAAGTGACGATGAAAGCCCACAATAATGCATCAATCGCAAACATTGAAGGCGAAACATCATTGCATGCCTAACATAGTCATCACACGATGCATGCTGATAACCATTGATCGATGCATTTCATTTAAATTGCAGGCTGATGCGCGACACTGCAACCTGTATATGCCAATGAATCACTGCAATAGAACAAAGTCCAATGTACACATATCATACTACTCAATTACAAGAGGAAAGTAGTCATTTGATAGTTGATGTAGAAGTAAAGAAGATAGCCACGATTGTGAAGAGAGTGAGGCAGACAAGCAGATAGGTGGGCATGCATAGCTGCAAGAATGAGATCACTGTCCGTCACCCCTCCGCCCACTGAGATGCATGCCTTCATAAACAGGAGCAAGCATTGAGTGAGGCACACGAAAACGCACAGGCAGACAGAGAGTCAGTCTGTGGATCGGACAAAGACAGAAATGGGGAGAGGGCTAAAGAGACAGTGAGACACAGAAGGATGTACTACAAAAGTCTCTGTGACTTTGACAATCATCATCATCATCATCATCATCATCTAATGATGACGAGTGCAATTTTATTAATTGATTAATGGGCCAATCCTCGAGGTAATGCAATACGAGGCCGACCCGTGGACGGGGTTGAGCAAGCTCACAGCACCCGTCCTCGCACGAAAAATACAGGTAATTTCATTGGTCTCAGTTTAGAGACCGTTGCAGAAATTACACTGCAAAGAACAGATACTACACATGATCTTAGCTCAGAGAGCCGAGAAGCGATACCAAGTGACGATGAAAGCCCACAATAATGCATCAATCGCAAACATTGAAGGCGAACATCATTTGCATGCCTAACATAGTCATCACACGATGCATGCTGATAACCATTGATCGATGCATTTCATTTAAATTGCAGGCTGATGCGCGACACTGCAACCTGTATATGCCAATGAATCACTGCAATAGAACAAAGTCAATGTACACATATCATACTACTCAATTACAAGAGGAAAGTAGTCATTGATAGTTGATGTAGAAGTAAAGAAGATAGCCACGATTGTGAAGAGAGTGAGGCAGACAAGCAGATAGGTGGGCATGCATAGCTGCAAGAATGAGATCACTGTCCGTCACCCCTCCGCCCACTGAGATGCATGCCTTCATAAACAGGAGCAAGCATTGAGTGAGGCACACGAAAACGCACAGGCAGACAGAGAGTCAGTCTGTGGATCGGACAAAGACAGAAATGGGGAGAGGGCTAAAGAGACAGTGAGACACAGAAGGATGTACTACAAAAGTCTCTGTGACTTTGACAATCATCATCATCACATCATCATCATCTCATCATCATCATCTCATCATCATCATCATCTCATCATCATCATCTAATGATGACGAGTGCAATTTTATTAATTGATTAATGGGCCAATCCTCGAGGTAATGCAATACGAGGCCGACCCGTGGACGGGGTTGAGCAAGCTCACAGCACCCGTCCTCGCACGAAAAATACAGGTAATTTCATTGGTCTCAGTTTAGAGACCGTTGCAGAAATTACACTGCAAAGAACAGATACTACACATGATCTTAGCTCAGAGAGCCGAGAAGCGATAACCAAGTGACGATGAAAGCCCACAATAATGCATCAATCGCAAACATTGAAGGCGAAACATCATTTGCATGCCTAACATAGTCATCACACGATGCATGCTGATAACCATTGATCGATGCATTTCATTTAAATTGCAGGCTGATGCGCGACACTGCAACCTGTATATGCCAATGAATCACTGCAATAGAACAAAGTCCAATGTACACATATCATACTACTCAATTACAAGAGGAAAGTAGTCATTGATAGTTGATGTAGAAGTAAAGAAGATAGCCACGATTGTGAAGAGAGTGAGGCAGACAAGCAGATAGGTGGGCATGCATAGCTGCAAGAATGAGATCACTGTCCGTCACCCCTCCGCCCACTGAGATGCATGCCTTCATAAACAGGAGCAAGCATTGAGTGAGGCACACGAAAACGCACAGGCAGACAGAGAGTCAGTCTGTGGATCGGACAAAGACAGAAATGGGGAGAGGGCTAAAGAGACAGTGAGACACAGAATGATGTACTACAAAAGTCTCTGTGACTTTGACAATCATCATCATCTAATGATGACGAGTGCAATTTTATTAATTGATTAATGGGCCAATCCTCGAGGTAATGCAATACGAGGCCGACCCGTGGACGGGGTTGAGCAAGCTCACAGCACCCGTCCTCGCACGAAAAATACAGGTAATTTCATTGGTCTCAGTTTAGAGACCGTTGCAGAAATTACACTGCAAAGAACAGATACTACACATGATCTTAGCTCAGAGAGCCGAGAAGCGATAACCAAGTGACAATGAAAGCCCACATTAATGCATCAATCGCAAACATTGAAGGCGAAACATCATTTGCATGCCTAACATAGTCATCACACGATGCATGCTGATAACCATTGATCGATGCATTTCATTTAAATTGCAGGCTGATGCGCGACACTGCAACCTGTATATGCCAATGAATCACTGCAATAGAACAAAGTCCAATGTACACATATCATACTACTCAATTACAAGAGGAAAGTAGTCATTGATAGTTGATGTAGAAGTAAAGAAGATAGCCACGATTGTGAAGAGAGTGAGGCAGACAAGCAGATAGGTGGGCATGCATAGCTGCAAGAATGAGATCACTGTCCGTCACCCCTCCGCCCACTGAGATGCATGCCTTCATAAACAGGAGCAAGCATTGAGTGAGGCACACGAAAACGCACAGGCAGACAGAGAGTCAGTCTGTGGATCGGACAAAGACAGAAATGGGGAGAGGGCTAAAGAGACAGTGAGACACAGAAGGATGTACTACAAAAGTCTCTGTGACTTTGACAATCATCATCATCACATCATCATCATCATCTAATGATGACGAGTGCAATTTTATTAATTGATTAATGGGCCAATCCTCGAGGTAATGCAATACGAGGCCGACCCGTGGACGGGGTTGAGCAAGCTCACAGCACCCGTCCTCGCACGAAAAATACAGGTAATTTCATTGGTCTCAGTTTAGAGACCGTTGCAGAAATTACACTGCAAAGAACAGATACTACACATGATCTTAGCTCAGAGAGCCGAGAAGCGATAACCAAGTGACAATGAAAGCCCACATTAATGCATCAATCGCAAACATTGAAGGCGAAACATCATTTGCATGCCTAACATAGTCATCACACGATGCATGCTGATAACCATTGATCGATGCATTTCATTTAAATTGCAGGCTGATGCGCGACACTGCAACCTGTATATGCCAATGAATCACTGCAATAGAACAAAGTCCAATGTACACATATCATACTACTCAATTACAAGAGGAAAGTAGTCATTTGATAGTTGATGTAGAAGTAAAGAAGATAGCCACGATTGTGAAGAGAGTGAGGCAGACAAGCAGATAGGTGGGCATGCATAGCTGCAAGAATGAGATCACTGTCCGTCACCCCTCCGCCCACTGAGATGCATGCCTTCATAAACAGGAGCAAGCATTGAGTGAGGCACACGAAAACGCACAGGCAGACAGAGAGTCAGTCTGTGGATCGGACAAAGACAGAAATGGGGAGAGGGCTAAAGAGACAGTGAGACACAGAATGATGTACTACAAAAGTCTCTGTGACTTTGACAATCATCATCATCTAATGATGACGAGTGCAATTTTATTAATTGATTAATGGGCCAATCCTCGAGGTAATGCAATACGAGGCCGACCCGTGGACGGGGTTGAGCAAGCTCACAGCACCCGTCCTCGCACGAAAAATACAGGTAATTTCATTGGTCTCAGTTTAGAGACCGTTGCAGAAATTACACTGCAAAGAACAGATACTACACATGATCTTAGCTCAGAGAGCGAGAAGCGATAACCAAGTGACGATGAAAGCCCACATTAATGCATCAATCGCAAACATTGAAGGCGAAACATCATTTGCATGCCTAACATAGTCATCACACGATGCATGCTGATAACCATTGATCGATGCATTTCATTTAAATTGCAGGCTGATGCGCGACACTGCAACCTGTATATGCCAATGAATCACTGCAATAGAACAAAGTCCAATGTACACATATCATACTACTCAATTACAAGAGGAAAGTAGTCATTTGATAGTTGATGTAGAAGTAAAGAAGATAGCCACGATTGTGAAGAGAGTGAGGCAGACAAGCAGATAGGTGGGCATGCATAGCTGCAAGAATGAGATCACTGTCCGTCACCCCTCCGCCCACTGAGATGCATGCCTTCATAAACAGGAGCAAGCATTGAGTGAGGCACACGAAAACGCACAGGCAGACAGAGAGTCAGTCTGTGGATCGGACAAAGACAGAAATGGGGAGAGGGCTAAAGAGACAGTGAGACACAGAAGGATGTACTACAAAAGTCTCTGTGACTTTGACAATCATCATCATCATCATCATCATCATCTAATGATGACGAGTGCAATTTTATTAATTGATTAATGGGCCAATCCTCGAGGTAATGCAATACGAGGCCGACCCGTGGACGGGGTTGAGCAAGCTCACAGCACCCGTCCTCGCACGAAAAATACAGGTAATTTCATTGGTCTCAGTTTAGAGACCGTTGCAGAAATTACACTGCAAAGAACAGATACTACACATGATCTTAGCTCAGAGAGCCGAGAAGCGATAACCAAGTGACGATGAAAGCCCACAATAATGCATCAATCGCAAACATTGAAGGCGAAACATCATTTGCATGCCTAACATAGTCATCACACGATGCATGCTGATAACCATTGATCGATGCATTTCATTTAAATTGCAGGCTGATGCGCGACACTGCAACCTGTATATGCCAATGAATCACTGCAATAGAACAAAGTCCAATGTACACATATCATACTACTCAATTACAAGAGGAAAGTAGTCATTTGATAGTTGATGTAGAAGTAAAGAAGATAGCCACGATTGTGAAGAGAGTGAGGCAGACAAGCAGATAGGTGGGCATGCATAGCTGCAAGAATGAGATCACTGTCCGTCACCCCTCCGCCCACTGAGATGCATGCCTTCATAAACAGGAGCAAGCATTGAGTGAGGCACACGAAAACGCACAGGCAGACAGAGAGTCAGTCTGTGGATCGGACAAAGACAGAAATGGGGAGAGGGCTAAAGAGACAGTGAGACACAGAAGGATGTACTACAAAAGTCTCTGTGACTTTGACAATCATCATCATCATCATCATCATCATCATCTAATGATGACGAGTGCAATTTTATTAATTGATTAATGGGCCAATCCTCGAGGTAATGCAATACGAGGCCGACCCGTGGACGGGGTTGAGCAAGCTCACAGCACCCGTCCTCGCACGAAAAATACAGGTAATTTCATTGGTCTCAGTTTAGAGACCGTTGCAGAAATTACACTGCAAAGAACAGATACTACACATGATCTTAGCTCAGAGAGCCGAGAAGCGATAACCAAGTGACAATGAAAGCCCACAATAATGCATCAATCGCAAACATTGAAGGCGAAACATCATTTGCATGCCTAACATAGTCATCACACGATGCATGCTGATAACCATTGATCGATGCATTTCATTTAAATTGCAGGCTGATGCGCGACACTGCAACCTGTATATGCCAATGAATCACTGCAATAGAACAAAGTCCAATGTACACATATCATACTACTCAATTACAAGAGGAAAGTAGTCATTTGATAGTTGATGTAGAAGTAAAGAAGATAGCCACGATTGTGAAGAGAGTGAGGCAGACAAGCAGATAGGTGGGCATGCATAGCTGCAAGAATGAGATCACTGTCCGTCACCCCTCCGCCCACTGAGATGCATGCCTTCATAAACAGGAGCAAGCATTGAGTGAGGCACACGAAAACGCACAGGCAGACAGAGAGTCAGTCTGTGGATCGGACAAAGACAGAAATGGGGAGAGGGCTAAAGAGACAGTGAGACACAGAATGATGTACTACAAAAGTCTCTGTGACTTTGACAATCATCATCATCATCA
>JALJAT010000087.1:36212-54158 GCA_034768735.1 Schistosoma mekongi | reverse complement strand
TACATGGGACGACCTTTTGGTGTGCCCAATATATACAGATATCATTCCGGATATATTGGTGCATGAGGTGGTATCCGATCTCGAAGTATTTACAATAATAAACAGAACGAACGTGTTATGTCGTCAACTAATTGGACGCAACGAAAAATTTGGTTGGCTGTCGTTACGATAATAAGTGTGGGCTAGTTATAATCGCGGACACCTATGCCCATTCAACCCCAGCCGAAAATAGAGAACCAGAATCGAAAACAGATCGGGACGGAAATGTATTGTATTTTAATCATGCTTTTAACATATGCACAAAATCAAACCACACAGTAAAACAAATCAAAATCTAACATTGGAATAGAACAATAGGAAATAGTGGCCGTGAAATGGAGGACAACTTGTACACGATAAGTAACTGGGTGCTAGTAATATAATATGTGAAAGTAAATATACTAACGGGAGGACCGGGTAAAGGGGAACGTACCAGTTCTACTAGTAAAATGTTTACATTGTCCACAGTTATAATAAGTGAATCAATGTGCTAAAAACAAGGTTGTCGAAGATAATCATATTTTCTAGGTGTCCGGCATTCGGGAGAGGAAAGCCATTTGAGTTTGCAGGACGATGATGAAGCATATAAGAAACCCGGTCAGTGGACTGAAATTCAAATTATAAAACAAAAATATTGTGATCAAAATGTGAATTTTACTGAACCGAGACTTAGCAAATCACTTTGCTCCTGGTGGACCCAATCTATCATAAAAACTATCAATAGCGTTCTATTTTACCACCCTGTAGTTGTGGACCTCGTTTTGACTCGTAACTCCGCCGGTAACCCGCACAGGGTTGCTGCGGTCCCAAAGCCCGGATAAAGGAGGAGCGGTTGGGCAGGGTAGGCAAACCTATCACGTAAAAACAACATCATGCTTTAAAATCCCTCCAGTTCACGAGTAAAAACCCATATAATAATTCTAACTTGCCCTGGGAATTGGAAGGATCATATGGCGCGCCATGGGAAAGCCGAGTCCTTCGGAAGCCATGAGGCCGATGCCTCTCTTCTGATAACCGAGCAATAATTAATGTAATCGACCGACCTCAAACATCTGTCCCTGCGACACTGCGGTCACCACTATCAGGGTCATCACGACCCCCTCTAATCCTTCTTTCTCTTTAGGTTCCTCAAGAATGACCCTTCCACGGTTCGGTGGGCATCCAGGAAGTGGAGAACCGCCTCATCCTTCTAACAGCCAAGAGATCATTTTTCTCGAGGTCAAATCCCACCTTACAACCTTCAATTAATCTACCTTATTCCTCGTGTATTAACCCGACGAGCCCTAACCTTATATCACCTGACGCCTCTAATAGTAATGAGTTTGAGTCACAAAACGTTATCCTGCGATCTCTGAAACCTCGCCCACTAAAACTACATATCGGAGCTTTTAACGTTCGAACCTTAGGCCCCAATATAGAGACAACAGGCCCCACCTTCCCCTTACCGCGCTCCCTAGCCATTCGACCTGTAATTCTCGCCTTACATCGATAGTAATGCATGCATGTGACTCCTCTGAAACGAGTTATACAGGATCAAGAGTATAACATTCACTGACTCTACACCTGTGAAAACAAAGAAATCGGGCCGCAGTCACAATTCATGTTTCCGTGTGCTGCCCTTTTTTCCCTTTTTCTTTTGCCAGACCCACGTACCACTCGTGGCCTTGCATGGTGTAGTTATAGCACACTAGCCTTCAAAGTTGCAAAGGGACTCTCCTTGACTGGATTACCCATAGACAGTAGCATTATGCGCCGGGGGGATGCTCCGATCTAAACGGCGATGTAAGAACTCGCAAAAGATGGCCAGACACACGCCGTTAGACCTCTTTGATTATCTCTGCCCTACGCTCCCACTGATTGCAGCCCCTGATGCAAGGAAAAGATGAATTTACAGAAAGCTTTCAGCCTCCTTCGTAAAGCTATAGCGAGTACTGATTAGTGATTATGGCTGCCGCTGACGTACGCCCAGCCGCTAGCGTAGATTCGACGAAACGAAAGGCACCTAGGTGATGACTATGTGCCATCGAGCGCACCCCAACGAAAAGAGTACATGGCGACCGTTATATACAACTGTGCTCAGGATCGGATGCACGAAATAATCGTCTATTTCTTGCAAGCACTAACTTAAACATAATAGAAAGACAAAGTTGACATGCGAGCTCCCACAGTAAGCTCAACGTTGCGGTCTCAATAGCACCACATTGCTATCAGCCACCGTTGCGAGAGCCGTTCGATAGAAGACTAGCCCGCTCATTTGCAGAGCACATTGTTTAGACTAGACCACGCGTAATACGAAGTGCGTATACATAAGCGCCCGATTAGCTTTTTGAATTGCCCGCAGCTGCTGCATAGCGACGAGACATCCGGAAACTGACAAAAGGACGGTATTTTTTTTTTTTTTTCACTACGCAGAAAGTTCGAGTCCGCTCTTACGTATGGATGTGAAACATCGGCCATTAAGGATAGAGGAATTGATAGGCCCCTAATGTAATTCGCATAACTAGATGTCTCTCGAAGCATATGCCCCCTCGCTGTTTACTCGCCACCGAGTACAGCATACGTGCCAGTTAGCGACTAGCAGTAACTAGACCGTAGATACGAGCTAAGCCATTGCATGAAAGTAGTAAATCTTCATCAGCCTAAGGTGGATTAAAGGCATGTGTTACGTATGCCATGCACAGCCGCATACCTCTGACGGAGCGATGCCTGTCTGGTGATAGCGAGTCGGCTGAGAAAGCTAGAGGGCAGCCCAAACAAAACATGCGCACGCAGACTCCATGAAGTACATTGAAAATTTGGGCTGAGACATGTTATAGGTGCAGACTACCTGGTGCTAGGCAGTCCGAGTGACGCTCGTAATATGGTTAGAGATTTGCTGCTATATCCCAACTAAAATCGTTGGCAATGGCGGGAAGTCATTCATTCCTGTCTCCCTCCCAATATTAAGGTTATCGAACTCTATCATAATTTTACTACTATACTGCGATCATTTCTTAAATATGCCCTCGGTCTACGATTCCCTTCCATGAATACGTACCCCCCACCTCCCCCCCGCCTTACTACTTCCCCAGTCTAGGCGCTTTGATTCGCACAATAATATTTTCCGTATCATGATTATTATGACGCTCAACAGTGTGGCACCTACCATCTACATTGCGCACTTCGCAACTCGAACGTACGCCATTGCATCCGAAAAGTTATACGTTATGCCAACTGTCCTGTCTAGTCGTTTGTCAGGTTTAATTACATCAGGCCATTAAACTCCAATTAAATAAAAAACGCTTCGGTAAGCATATAGTGCTCCCTCATGAATTTCTAACTCCTTCATAAATCACTATAGTTTAGATTTCACTGTGACTTCTCGCACACTAGATTAATGGTGCGCAATATTTCTAGTCTCCGATTCCGAACTGCAACAAACAGCATACCTGATGACAGCTGCAAACTTTCGACAGAAATCATGGGCACTATGATACGCTGATTAAAATACTACGCTGCCCAACATCTATACTTTGTTTCCCGCCCACTTGTTGGCAAACTCGACCGACTAGTACAGTAGCGACAATGCATTCCTCAGCCTGTGTGTATGTAAGTACAGCTTTTATCACTTGGGAACGACGTTGAGTTAACTGCGCCTACAGAATTGCGCTATAGATGAAACGCTCTAAATTCAAAGAGCAAACATGGTAATCCCTTAGAATAGAAGTGGAGAAAGAGATAATCTGTCAACCAACTTGACGACTTCTATGTGAATGCAGATTACCACAACTTTAGAAGTCATCACACATGTTCGTGACGTTTATTGTGTGATATACAGCGCTGTTCTCGCATGCAACCACTACGTTCGAGACCACGCCACATTTGAGTTAATCCCCATTGTGCGCCACCACCATCCTAGTAAAGAACGCGCGCAAATGTTACTCTGCCGTGTTACCACCATGTAATTGCCTGTGTCTCCTTTTGTCATATTTCCCTCTCATAATACAGTTTGTGTGCGTCAACATGTGTGCATCGTGCTCAACAACGATACTTTTTTTATGACTTCATAAATTTTTCCACGCATGGACTTGTAATGTACGCTAGTAATTGTTATGGTAAAATAATTTGCCATACCTAATAATAATGAACCATGGTCGCATTTGATATACAGTCCAACTTCCATAGTCAAATGTTGTTAATAGAGTGATCTTAGGTTTAACTAGACACGAGGAAAGCTAAGAAGAAAACATGAATGAGAAGGCAATCTAATCAATTATTCCATCATGCTTGCGTACTTGAAGCCATAATAGATAAATGCCTAAAAATCTTTGTTGATAATGCATGATGCTAATAATGCTGATTAAGGGCGAGTATTTAACATGACGGCGCTTTGAATAAAATAAATAAATATTCTACAGCGTTCATAAGCTTACATGCAGCTAAACTAAATCTCATGTAATATGTAAACATATCAACGTCACGACTGGTCACGGTATGAAAATGAATGAATATGACGCTATTTAAAATGTGAATGACACGAAAAAGGTACTATGCGATAAAGGTCTCCCCCCCCCCCCCATCTGCTTACGCATCACATACCAATGCAAATATATTAGTCGGCTAATAACAAATATACGTTGATGTTACTTGTAATTGTACCCCCCCACATGCATAGAAGACAAGACGATTATATTCGACATCTGCAAATATACGTAATACTGCTCACAACTTCTCACTCAGAACTTCGAAAAATTCTTGAACTTAGTGTACTGGTCAGCTGATTACTGAAACTAAGAGGAAAGTACTCGTGCCGAGAGCTAAGTAATTCAGTTTAATTCGTTAGAAAGTCCATACTAGACGAAAGAGCTAACCAGGCTTCCCTAATTTATTTAGTACTCAAGTCGCAGACTCAATCCCGTGACATACTCAAACACATAAGCTGAAATACTTATCTAAAAAACAACCTCAAGTGCTGCAGTACTTAATTAAACAGCACATTTCAAGCTTTTTTTTGCGCGATTACCCCTTTTTTTTCAAAAATACGGTGCCTAGTATCTGTCTGTGTAAATAATTGCCCATTATTTAATCATCACGTCAGACAGATAAGCGAACCACAAGTGAAATTACACTCTACATAGTCGCCATTATAGTGTAAATGACTATATCATCAGAACGAAACGAATCATCTATTGTGATTTGATAATTCTTTTTGTTTTTTTTTTTTTTTTTTTTTTTTTTTGTTTTTTCTTAGCTCAAATACTCACGTAATAAGGAACATGAATCTTTCTTTCCCCCCCCCACAAACTATGATCAAGTTATACGCCCTTGGAAATCGAACTTAATTGATGTAGACCTATCCTGGTAGGCATAAGAATTATAGGCGGAGAGAACTTTTCAAGACCAACATTCTGTGCACTTCAGATGGTTGAAATGAAAAAATATTCAGTTCAATAAATGAATCCTAAGACTGTCTGCCCAAACTATCACTGACAACAGAAGGACTGATCAGTATACAATATAGACGCTCATTATTAAACTAACTCATTTAATTCTTGAATTCTAAATCTCTGACAGTATTAAAAGTAAAATCATAATACATGTATCTAGATAATTCTCAGGTTTTCGTATGCATCAGTCAGTAGCTGAAGGAAGTGATCTGGTACCTGAGTAACAGTCTACAGGGCACACAAAATGCGGCACAAAAACCATGAACAAAAGCCAGTACGGACATCTAGAATCATCACATGGGAAATTTAGATTGACTCTCGGGTACGTTGGGCAAGTCTACATACAACCATAAACATTGAAGTAAAGTTAACAGGGCACGAAATGACAAACATGGTAGTTCAGTGACAGTGAAAATATTACTAGCATTTAACAATGCGGGAGCTTTGGGGTCACAGCTATGGTAGCTAGGATTAGTAATGGTTAAAGATTAGCAATTCAATTAAAATATAATTTTGTGCACATCACAATAAGCAATAAGTGTTTGTAGAGTAAGAAAGAAGATTTACGCAATATCTTAATGCTAACTACAATTTCTAAATCCTATTGTAATGTACTCTATACTCTATCGCGGTGAGACTCAATTGATTCCGAATTAATCTCACAATAAATAACAGAAAGTATTGTAATTCTAGAAGTCACCTTTTAGGCTTATGAATTTGTTGTAAGCTAAGAATAAAGTTATAATCAACGGAAATAACCCAAAATAATACGGAATATAGTAGTGTTAAGAAAGGCATAGATTTTTTCTGGAAACAGTGACCTCGAGTTTTTGAATCGATGATAGGATAAACGAACGGACGAAAGAAAGTAAAAGGTGACCTCAAGAAAACAAACACCAATTGGATTGGAAACAAGGTGAGTGGCATTAGGTAATAATAATAATAAGCAGAAGAAGAGAAGAATAACAATAATAATTTATCTCTAAGGTATTTTATCGAAAGAAAAACAACCAACAACCATGATTCATACGAGAAAGTTGTCGTTATGCACTAACATGGTAAATGATCAATCCTATGAGTATTATTCTTTACCAGCTTATTATGATATTAGTATTACTTATCTTAGTATGTGTTGTTCGTTGCTAAGTTATGTGATTGTGTTGTAGTAGAGTCTTTCTCCAGTCCTTAATAATCGTTTCATCAGTCATTCCGAAATTATCAGGGCATCCGATTACTTCTAAACTTATGAAACCGGTAAGGTTTGGTGGAAATTTCCACTAATTCTTCTTCGATTTTAGACTCTAATTAATCACGCTCACATCATCGTCGTTTCAACGCTCCAATTCTACTTTCTGGAATCATCTTACACAAGCATTTATATTCACTGCAATTTTGTATTAGCCAGCAAAGCGTACCTGCAATCCTTGAGAGTTTGTTTCTCCAGTAATCGATCTTCGCAAATTAACTAAAGACAGGAAACGTCGAAAATTGCGCTCAATTCTATTTGATTCCTATGGTTGGTTTTCTTACTGTAGTTGGAGGCAAATTCAAGGAATATGCTACTCGATGTCAAGCCCTTTTAACAAAATATGACACTACCCAAACAACCAGTTAGGTGTAAATAAATGCCAATTTCAATGGTTAACAAAGTGTAAATAAAGACGACAGTGTAACATTTTACGCCTGTCTGGTGTAACATGTCTATTTATTTGCTAATTGATCTTCCGTAATGTCTGGTTTGACAGCAGTACATTTTAGGGTCGTGACCTGGACATACTTTGATGCGTCACCTGTCTATAAAGTCAGCTTAAATAGTTTACTAAAAGTGTAAATTTGTAGACATACGCCTAAATAGTCTATCTAAAGGCAAATTAACGATAATTCACACTTTGTTAGCCTTGATTACACTGAGCTCGCCTTTATTTATACACAGTTGGTTGTTTGGGTTTGGTACATGTGAACAGATTGAAATGTGGTTTGCCTTTAATTCTTGTCATTTAAACCGATAGTATGACACTTGGATACTTTTGGATGGTTTGAAATGTCATTTCGTCATAACTACTACAAGTAATATGTATTGCTGCAGTTGAATACATTCACACTGTTTCACATGTCCTTTTCATACAGCTGTGTGCTAGCAGTAATATTTTTTAGACAGTACATAGCTTTATCAAACAATCGAATGAAATGTCTGTTTGGTGACATGCAGACGATCAATTATGTAATTTATAAATGTCATCTCTAAATGCAGCCTTACTGAACCTCGGATTTTTGACTTTACCTTTATATGCACAATGCCAAATGTGGCCCAGTATTTTGGTTTACTGGATCAAGAACCAATCAATATCAAGTGTGCCTGACAGTGCTTTGTCTAAGCATGGTATAAATTCAACTGCTTTATAATGACTCCCATCATTAAGTATTGTTATAATTTGGCCGGATGTTGCCTGGAAACAACTTGCTGAGTGCTAGCTCTAGTATTGTTGTGGGCAGATCGTCCAACGTAGGTGAACTTTTCCAACGAATTAAGCTGTCTCGAACTTTTCCTACTGGGATACAGTTCCATCAGGCACTGAAGGAGTTCATGAGTGTAAGTGTTTTTAAAATTAAGTAACCTGTTTCAGGAGTCGAACACTTACTATGTTGTCACTTCAAGTCGTTACCTAGACAGGTGACATGAAGTACCAGTATGCGCTATACCAATGCACGTTCGGTATATCACGTCCTCCTCGGGGTGCTGGACTTCGTAATAAGGGGCAAGTTTGTTTGCTCTTATGATACTCATGCTCTATTAGGTGTAAGTATTTAGGTTGCCAGTCAAAAATAAGAGTGCGGTACTCTCCAGCTGGATATGAAATATCACACTCCTAGACAGAGCATAACCATCCATGCACTACCACCTTTATGGCAACAGATTGCTCGAGACGTAGATTGTGCGATTCTGAGCGTTGTGTTATTCAACCTTTTGTCGAGAGGAACACGGATCCTCTCGAAGTTATGGATCTGGCGCATTCAGAACTTGGCAAGGTCTTCCTTTACAGTGATATCAGAAATATGAGGACAAAGGTCTACGAACGTAAGATTTATGTATGTGTAAATTGTCCAGGTATTGGTAATCTTAATGACCTTATACGACGTTCAATTACAATTGGGAAGGTTGAGGTCCTTCGGGACAGTGGTGGTAATGTTTCAAAAATCATCTTTGCACGGAACGACATGGTAAGTCTTTATAGAAAGTTCCCAGAGGTTGTTGGTAGAGACTCCACATATAGAACCAATAAAATGGAGTATGTCTTATCTGGTATTTTTTATGAAAACTTATAGGTGGCCTTGGTATCAATTTGTAATAACTGATGGTTTTGGCAGAGGACGAACTGTATTATTCGCATTGACACGAACCGAAAAACGAGCAGACATAAAGCAGATTTTCCAGTAGTTCAAATATATAATGGGTGACACATCGTAAACAACTACTTTTACTGTTGACTGTGCACCTGGACAACTTCGTGCTCTGAACGAAGAGTTCCCAAGAGCCTCGATCATTCTATGCTTGTTTCACGTATGCCAAAGCTTCCGGAAGAAAGTAAGTTCATTATATGGACAAAAGCTACCGTTTAGTTTTCAAACCCACTTGTCAAAAAATGGTTGTATCGAATGGCACATGCGCGTAGTTATGCCACGTATGTTACTTAATGTCAAATTATTGTCTAGATTTTGGCATTGCGTCCGGATTATAGACCTTATTGATCGGGCTGCTGGCGCATATATATGTTCATATTGTTTGAGTTCACGGTCATAGTGGGCCGCTTTTCACAAAAGATTCACCCTATCAATGGTTAACAGCACCAACAATCGGGTGGAAAACTCTCATCGACAACTGAAGCGTTACTTAAGGAAAAATGACCCCATAGAAATGACAGTCTGGAAAATTTGGAGATGGATTGACCATGACACACAAAGAAAACATATGCAAAGCACTTTTTTGCTTTCTAAATATTACAGATATGATGTAAGTCCTATCCAGATACCGTTATTCCATTTAGATTCCTGAAAGCCTTAAGGTTATATTAAGGCGCCTGACACCTTTTGCAGAAAGAAAGGTTGTTAAAGACTACGAGCGTCATCGGCTTGACGATTTCTTTGCGAACGTAACTACCGCAAGGTTTTAGGAAGGCTACCACAGATTTTTCGTCGATCTCCATCTTGTTACTTGCACGTGTTGGTTTTATTGTGCATACAGACTTCCGTGTAGACACATCGTGTCCACGTTTTTATCCTCACTATTGCATTCCGGTACTTTAGTTTGTTACAGTTTTTATTTCCAGATATATTATGCAATAGTGAACGCTGGACCAGGAGTTATAATGTTTTTCATGAGTTGCCACGAGTTATCCGTCAAGTACCGGAAGCGAGTGTTGAATTCCGCAATAAGTATCAGCGTCTTCGTGCACGCATCGCACACCTAAACAAAATAGACCCAACGCGAGCAACCCAAGCAATCGATGGATCACAACGAATCGTCGACAGCTTGTTCCATGAAGCTACCAACAATGTTGTAAGGTTAAGTCATGCCCCAACACAACTCCGTTCGCGATAAAACGTACCTTCGCTTATGGAGTTAAAGACCTTTAGTTCCAATTTTTTCCTTTACATATTTTTTATAATTTGTAATACCTTTCAAATAAACTACTTCGTCACATAATGTTGTCCTCAACTTCTCTAATGGCTGACTTCCATATTGGAATGCACATAATCAGATTTCCGGGAAGTATCTTATTTTAAGTGGTGCTTGGTACAGTGGGGTTATGTCGTTTAAATATCATTTACTCGTAGTGTTATGCTTTCGATAATCAGTATTTTTCGACAGCACCACCAAATAAGTTAAAGTCAAGTTTTCTTCAGACTGCATTTATTACAAGGCCGTAGACTGTTTAGAAAATAGCCACTTACAGCTATTACAACCGAGACGGAAAATATGCGTGATAAACTGTGCTAAGGAAACTAATGGAAGGCCTAGCTGATATCACATCTTTTGAACAATCTCATGTGCATACAGAGTTCCATTACAATACTTTAAGTGCGAAATACCGATATCTAAGTGACCATTGCTTTCCAAAAGTTATTCATAGACACGGTAGGCGGTATTCATTATAATCAGCAAATTTATCACCCTGAAGCATATGGCAACGTATGTTAGTTATCACTATCTCCTATGAGGCTCGTTACTTCTCTAAATTACTAACTAGATTAAGCCTAGCCAGTATTCATTAAATTGACTGTAGTTAAACTAACTTGAATTTTATAGTTACAATACAACTGTAAATGATAATATAGTGGTCTTACTACGCGAAATTCATTGACATTTCGAGGTGGTTGGAATTCTGTTTTATTTATCACTTGTACTGCGAGTTGTAGTACGAGGATTTTTTACGTCTGTCCTTTTAAACCGTAGAATTTTTTTCTATATCCTCATCAATCAAAACAAAGGTTTATTATGCAGTCTTTGAGACAATTTAGTGGCGTATGTTTGGATGAAGCGAACTAGTAACCTCATTGTTATCAATAAATCCGTAGGTGGTTATATTGAGGAACTCTTGATTTAAGATGCTTGAAGTTGGTTTCTTGGATTTCATGAAAGATGTGGTTATTTTCAAATCAAGGTTTCTTTAAATGAAATTACACTTTGCTTCTTGCCTGTAATAAACAAGTAAGGGACATAATAGTTCAATGATCTCTTGAGTTTCCCAGTTGAAACACTTTTTAAAGGTTTCTTATCCTAAAACTCTACGGGAACGTTTAATAATGTTCTTGTAATTGTCAAACTTACGAACAAGAAAATATATGGCGCGCAATTATAGCATACCACTACACTCTATTTATTTCAAGCCTACCAGATAAAGTGATACTAGCCTCTGTTTTGTTCAGAGCTTCCCTATCAGTTATATCTTTTATTAGAGCAGAGGCAGTATAGTCATAATTAGCTCGACTCAACGGTTTGTTTGCGTAGTAATCATAATGGCTGGACAAAACATAAAACAGGATTCAAAGTAAGCATAAAGAATGGTTTACTTCTAATTAGCTTGTGTTTACTTAGAAATAGTATTTGTGGAAATCCTTCAGTAGGCTCGATTGCTGAACCCGGTTTTAATATATCTCTGAAGACTTATTTGGGCCGTCAGTACTCACCTTACGTAAGCTTACCACTGATCTTAGCCATCAACCATCGACTGACATTAGTAAATCAGCACTACAAGACACTCAACGATATTCGTAGTCATCTAGTAAGGCACCCGTAAGTTTAGCTTCCTTTTCTGTTTGCAAAACTCTTACGACATACTTGACGGCAAAATTAATTTCTGCACTTTGGTGACCTTGGCTCATCCCACTGTGATCGTACTCATGGTTGTTTTGTCTCATTTTTTGATAGGCCGAGCACCTAAAGAAGATTGATTATCTTCAAAAGCTATTTATCTGTAGACTATCTCGGTATTTTGGTTATATTCGAGGTGAACAATTTATTTCTATTACCACTCAGCTCCCCTTGCCCTGTCCTTCCATTTGACACATTAACCATTGTTATATCGTTTCTCGTTTATGAACTATGGTTAGTTGATTGTGTATGCGTTACTCCAGTTCACAACCACGATTGCTCCCATTTTGTATTGATGCTAGTTGCCTGATTGTTTGACTGTGTGGTCAAGTTTTGTGTATATATAGAGAGATGTGTGAAATATAATATGATTTAGCCCTGTTGGTCTAACGTCTTGTGTTTTATCTCCGGATTTGGACCGAGTGGGCATATGGCAGACGCGCATATATCGACTAGACACCCCAATCGCGTTGAGATATCAACGATTTTTTCATGCGTCACAACATTTTTGTATTGCAAACAGTTTGTCACTAACCTAGGTATCATTTCTCGAGTTTCTGACTGAATTTATTATCCAATTTTATATCGACGAGACTGAACTTCCTAAGTTTAGCAAAGCGAAATGCACTGTGATGTTGTTATGTACAGTGATTTCACCCTAGAATGTTGCTTGATGAAAGCGAACTTTGACCTAAAATGACCAAGAATTTTAGCTAACTACAATTTAGTATCCGATTATTATTTAAATGATATAAACCTCGATGAGTGTTAAATAACAAGTGCATTAACGTCTGATAGAGTGATCCAACTATTATAATAATACGTAAAAGCTGAGCATATAGTAACATGTGTTACGATATTACTGCATATTTATGTCATTGATGACATAAATATTTGTGCACAATTGTGCACCTGACCCGGTCATAAGTTCTAAAAATCGGTCGTATAAGGTTAAAAGTAGAATAGAACCAAAATATATACGTTAAATGGAAAGAATTTTAATTTAATTGACGCTTCATTGTATTTAAGTACAAAATTCGGGTTGGAAAAAGATTCAGCAACTTAGAGTTTGTAGTGAAGGATAAGATCGTGATACGTTATGTATTGTGTGTATATTCTTTTCCAGTCACTTTATAATCGTTTCATCAGTCATCCGAAATTTCAGGTCATCCGATTCTTCTAAACTTATGAAACCTTAAGGTTTGGTGGAAATTTCCACTAATTCTTCTTCGATTTTAGAACTCTAATTAATCACGCTCACATCATCGTCGTTTCAACTCTCCAATGTCTACTTTCTGAATCATCTTGCACAAGCATTTATATTTACTGCAATTTTGTATTAGCCAGCAAAGCGTACCTGCAATCCTTGAGAGTTTGTGTTCTCCAGTAGATACGATCTTCGCGCTACCCAGTTTCAAAGTCTGCGATCCTTAATACTGGACCGTTCGGGTAGTAAATGAACTCCCGTAGGAGTGTAATATATATTTATGTGAATATATATATATACATATACATGCATAAATTTACAATAAGTTTAAAATCATCACCCGGTATGCTAGTACATCACAATACTGAAGCTCCTGTCAGCATCGCGGTTGATACATCGGACTCAGCCATTGGCGCAGTTCTGCAACAATGAGCTGGCCAAGCTTGGTAAACTTTAGCATTCCTCTCAAGACGACTAAACGATACCGAACCGAGATACAGCACTTTTGGACGTGAACTGTTAGCCATGTAATGTGCTGTTCGACATTTTCAACACTCCATCGAGGGCAGGGAATTTACTATATTCACCGACCATAAACCACTCAAGTTTACTATGGATCCATCTTCAGATGAATACTCTCCTCGAGAACACATGACGCCTACAAATACGAAATCGGAAAACGTAACTATCTGTAAAAACTTATTTTTGTCAACTTACAATTCTTAGGTGACAACATTATTGAAATCACGACGTAATGAATTCGAAAAATGTTGCAAAAGACGTTAATCGCATCCAAACTGCATGCAATAATGTACATTTAAGTAGGTTATAGCAACTGATGTAAAACATATATTATGATTTGTATTTACTATGTATATGCAATTGTTCATCTCTCAGTTCCCAGTTCACTGTATCAGTGCAAGCAGAAAAATGTTGTATCTAAAATGGATGTTTTCAGAGATTCAACTCTTAGTGTAACACTTATTGTAGGCCTTGCATTCATATGGTAAACTATTCCTTATAACAACACACATTACTTAAACTGTACTTATATGTGATCCATTTACATGCAACCAATATCCATACTGTATTAAAATGCAAAACATGCTCACTTTCACAGGCGCCCATTAGAACAGGTTTTGGCACTGTAAACGCCTATCACAAAACATCGTGATAAGTTACATAAGGTCCAATAAAAATTCCCTAAGTGTTTCCCACATGTTTATATTTACAACACTAAGCTAACATGTTTCACAGTATTAATATACATTTGTGGTTGATTTATTGATGGAGAGAACAATGAACACTTCATGGTTTTATAATAAAATATGGTTGTGATCCATGTCATATAGAAATAATTTTTCCATCCATAAAATGTTGTAACAGATATGGAATCCCAAGTCAAATGAATCATAGTCTAAAGCGTGTCCTCTTATATATTATTAGAATGACACTTATTCATTATTAGGACAAGACAATCATGAACGAAGAGTATTCTTCTCGACAAATTCTCATCAGATCCCACATTTATAAATCAAAATTAACAATCCAGGAATTTACATTTTCATACTCAGGAACATCATCCAGAGTGATCTAGCAAAGACATGGTGATGACTGTTAATGTCTTACTACTTATTCATTTGGTGGAAACAGGATATACTGTAAGCGTCAGCCAACTTTTGTCAATAATATACCGAGTTATTAACCGTCTAATGAAGTCGATAAGACCTAAAGTTCTTCAAATGGCAGAAGTAGTTGCCATTCGGAACAGAATACCAGATTTATGCGTCGAGAAGAAATATCTTCAACCGCATCTTTTACCTATGCCAATATGAAACTAAGGAATCAATAACCGTAAGCTAATTCAGTTCACTTATTTATATATATGTATATATATATTAATATTCCCTACTAGTATCTACATAACTTTTATCCTCGTTCTTTAAATAATATTGTTATTGTTATCCATATCTTTGTGTTATCATTACTATTGTTTGTATCGTCATCACATGAACAATTTTAATAAGCATACTCCAGTTTATTATGCCATATCCTTAATATGCATTACAGAGAGTCCGCCTTCGTACGAACACTTGTTTGGTTATAATTTGTGTTCACATTGTCGATGTAAAATTCACTTCGCCAACATGTATTTATTTTGATGATGACGATGATGATGTTAATGATGCTGCTGCTGCTGCTGCTCCTGATGATGATGATGATGATTATCATGACAACAATATCAGATGTCGCTGAATGAGATCGGCTTGTAGCAACTTAGCTTGACTAGTTAAAAGTTCACTTCAATCTTTAAGCATACGCCAGCACAATGAAGCTCCAGTATTCATTTACTTCCTTATTCTGCATAGGTGTTATATTTCCTATCTGCTTATATTGAACGTTGAGAAGTGTTTGTGTGTTTGAATAACTAGAACGGCGCTCCACTGTCTGCAGCCCACGCTACTCAATCAAGACCTATTCCTATAATAGTCTAGTTTCTTACGTCACTAGATGGGGATATACCTAGGCGCTAAAAGCTAACCTCATCTGCAGACCTTGTTATCTCTGAGCACAGTCAGTGTTGGGATAGGAAGTTCTACTCTTCCGTGACTGCCCTCAGACACCACTGATGTCCTCACTGAGTGGCCGTTAGAAGGAGGAGCTTCGTTGTCACCAGGTGTGGGGGGTGGGTGGTTAAACTTACCTGACCACGTTGTGCATCACTACCCCACGCTCTCTACACGTAAGCTTAGAGTGTGTTGTGCTAGAGGCGTAGGAATTCGTAACCTACCAATAGAACTAATAGAGTTATCGGCCTACTACATTGGTATCTACTTCTTGAAGGATACCATGATTAATGGAACCTGGGTGGTAGTCTTAGTTTCTAAGTAGTAAGTCTATGGAGTATGAGTCAATGAAGAATGAGAAAAACGGAATAGGTTGGTTGGAGAGAAATGTGCTGATGAGTGTATTACAAAAGGTAGTATGTGTCGTCAACTTTGCACTTTATTATGATTGTACCAGGACTCGACGAAGCTAGGTTTCTAGTGACAGCCATTTGAGTAGTTGTAGTGTTTAGGTTGTGTCCAGCTGTGCCTATCAAGACCAAGCGGCGTGAAAAAGTTGATCAAGTTGGATGGTGATATGCCGGGCACCTAATAAAGATTGGCTATCTTCGGGAACTGTGATTTAGAACATTATTTCATTTATTATAACTGTGGACAGTGTTAACATTTTATTTCTATGACTGTTACGTTTCCCTTGCCCGGTTCTCTCATTTAGTGTGTTGTTTCTTTATGTATTGTTTATTATTATGAACTACATCTACTTTATTGTGTACAAGTTCTCCCCATTCACTACCACTATTTCTTTTGTTCTGTACAAATGTTAAATTCTTGATTGGTTCACAGTGTGGTCTGATTTTATGTATATATAAATGCATGATTAAAATATAATACGACCTTGGACCTTGCTCTCTCGGCTCTCTGGCTCTTGGTTCTCGCTCTCTCAGTCTTCCTGTTCTCAATTCTGGTTGTCTTATTGTCGGCCTAGGGAGGTGAATGGGCTTAGGTCAATCGCATATTCCTAACTAGGCACACATCGTATTGGTGTACGCATAAAACAACCAACTTCAACTTCATCATCATCCATCACCCTTCTTTACATTCACGTCATAACAGATGGGTCCTCGGTTCAGTGGATTGGCTGCATTGTGGTAATAGTCATGGGTGGTTGGTGTTGTGGCTATTGTCCAGCAGAGGTTGTCTAGCCGTCCAATTACACTGGTCCTAATGAAGTTAGGAGATAATACTAACTTATGATTATTTTTTATTTCGCACATCATTAATCAGTCAAAATTACGCGTATAAGCACCTAAATGGATCATGACAGATAATGTTCAGTAGAATAAGAATACAAATATAAAATAAGGATATATGAGTTATAAGCTCGGCACACAGATATTGGATGTTGGATATCTCTTTGTAAGTCATCTTAGGTGTTCGCGTGAGGCCGCAATGAGTTATCGAGGTTTAGTCGAAATATTTAGAACTTAACTCCTGATGGAAGTCACACTATCCAACACTAATTTCTCAGCTACATACACATGTCACAATGTTTTGCATGACTACTAACCGCACCAAACGTCGCAACTGATGATGATTTATGACTCGAGAGATCTCTCTGCACAACGTTGTTTCTTTTGGATTTACAAATGGTACCTTGATTTTGTGTTGCAGCATGTTATTTCAATGCCGGATATCAGATAAGGACTACATCTTTTGTTATGTAGGGACAAATTGTGGCGTAAATACATCATACAAGACCACCAATTTTGTGTGAGTCAATTCCACATGATGATAATGTACTTACACTTGTTTTCAGTGACAATCTGCCATTATCATCCTTTTCTTTTCTTCAGCTTCCAGATTGGTCAACCAAGCAAACTACAAGAAGTTCACATATTTGAGATCAACTATCTTGATAACTGACTATCGCTTATTTATGGCTACCAACACTTAGTATAGGGGATAAGCAGCGGCCCTACTTCAAGGCAAATGGCCCAAACAATGCTTAAAACCCATAAGTCTCATGCCGACAATTTATCACACCACGTCCCAAGCGATTACAGTTCATTTGGAGATTTTCATTTTTTTTTTCACATTTTGAGACCTGATTTAGGGGTATAATCACCTATATACAGTCGGCAAGACTAGGTGTAGTCCCGCGGACACATTTTTTTGCAATTTCTCCCATTTCCTGTAGACTGTGCATTCATATGTTTGATTATCATTGTGGTAGCGCACAAAATTCTGCATTTAACGCAGAACCCAATCATTTTAAAATGTAAACCGGTCAAAAGTTATGGCAAAAATATGTTTATTATACTTACATTAACGCGCGGA
>JALJAT010000087.1:0-28391 GCA_034768735.1 Schistosoma mekongi | reverse complement strand
CGTATGACCGGACCACCGCCTACCTCGAACGAGCAAATGCTGTCTGTGTAGGATTAGGGCTGGAATAAGCTAGGGGTCGAGCCAACCAAAAACATGGCACAGTCCATAAGTCATTGACAGTGGCTGAGCCATTTTAATATGGTGCGACTACCTGGTAGGTTCCGCTTGACGCTCGTTAAGAGAAATGGTATAGACTTTGTGTGATAAACTAAAACTTGGCAATGGCGCGGTGCATTCATTCCTTGGTCTTCCTCCCCATATTACTTTCTGAACTTATCATAATTTTCTCTATACTGATCATATTTTCTTAAATATGCTCGCTCTCTTTCCCTTCCATGAATACAACTCTGTTTTACTAACCATCCCACTCTGGGATTTGATTCGACACTTAATCGCTATCTGCTAATTGAGGCATGGCAACTTGAACTGACGTACGCTGTCCCAATGTCAACGTTGCACTGTCGTCCGTCTGTATGTCAGGTCATACATCAGGCTTAATTCACACATAAATAACCAATGTAAGCATAGTGCTCATTAATTTCTCTCTTCCATAAATCACTATGTAGGTTTTGCACTGTGACGTTTGCAACACCTACATTAATTGATGGCAATTATTTCGTCTCCGATTGCCCAAGCTGCAACAAACGCTAACCTGATGACAGCGGAACTTTTTCCGACAGAAACATTCACTATGTATCTGATTAAAATACTGCTGCAAACATATACGTTGTTCCCCGCACTTTGTTTGGTAACTGCAGACTATGACGTACAAGTTGCTCCCTGTGTGTAGGTAGACCTACAGTTATTCACCTGTGAAACGAATGTATCCTCGTACAGAATTCCTATAGGAAACTCTAATTACACATGAAACATGTATCCCTTTAGGAATAAGTGGAGAAGAGATAAATCTGTCCAACAACTTGACGACTTCTATGTGATCAATTCCACCCACTTTAGGAATCCATCCACACCTTTTCGTTTCATTGTGTAGACAGACTTCCGTGAACACACTTCGAGACCACCCTATTATTACCATACTAAATTCGGGCATGTTTACTCTTTTAGCAGCATCTCATTTCTAACATGTTGTGTAACGTGATTGCTCAACAAGAAGACATAATATTTTTAGTTGATTGTATGTACGATCTTAATCTGGCCTGTAAAATAATTGCCATAATATAATAATAACATGTTGATAAAGTAATGTCCATATAAAATTTGTGATAATAGAGTGATCTTAGTTTAACTAGAAACAGAAAAGTAGAAGAAAACAATACTTTGATAATGCCACTAATGTCATTAATTACATCAGTTGATATCCCTTGAAGGCCTAATATATAAATGTATAAAAATCTTGTATGCCTGTGAAATAACATGTGATTAAGTTGGAAGATATTTAAAGACGCGTTGAATAAATTAAATAATATTCTACAGGGTTTCATAAGTTCATGCACGCCTAAACTAAACGGTCTGAACTATGTAACAGATAAACGTCACTTGTCCCGGATTGAAAATAATGTATGAAGTCTAGTAAAAATTTGTACACGAACCAATGTCGATGGTAAAAGTCTATCTGTTACGCATCACTACATCAAAAGATATTTAGTTTACGTTAATAACAACTATACGTTGATGTTTACTTGTAATAATGTACACAATGATAGGACAACAGATTATATTCGAATGCAATAATACGTAATACTCGTCACACACTTCTCACGAAACTTCAAAACATCTTGAACTTGTTACTGGTCCCCTGATTACTGAAACTAAATTAAAGTATCTTGTAGAGATAAGTAATTAGTGTTAATTTCGTAGAATCCCTAACTAGGCACGAAAAGCTAACCATGCTCCTAATTTATTCTTACCATCGGGGCCGATGTGAGTACTAATAAAATAGGGAGCACTGGTTAGCTCTTCGTCCTCGTATGGGACTTCTAACGAATTTAAACTACTTACTTATCTCTACAAGATACTTTAATTTAGTTTCAGTATCAGCTGACCAGTAACTAAGTTCAAGATGTTTCTGAAGTTCTAGTGAGAAGTTGTGACGAGTATTACGTATATTTGCTATCGAATTATAATCTGTTGTCCTATCATTTGTGTACAATTACAAGTAACATCAACGTATATTTGTTATTACACGTAACTAATATTTTTGCATTGTATGTGATGCGTAAGCAGATAGACTTTTATCCATAGACATTTTTTCGTGTCACACATTTTAATAGACTTCATATCATTCATTTTCAATACCGTGACAAGTGACGTTTATATGTTTACATAGTTCATGACAGTTTAGTTTAGCGTGCATGAACTTATGAACCTGTAGAATATTTATTTATTTATTCAACGCCGTCATGTTAAATATCTTCCCACTTAATCACATGTATTATCACATGCATTATCAAAGATTTTTACATTTATCTATTATGCTTCAAGTTACTCAAACTGATGTAATAATTGATTAGATGGCATTATCAAGTATGTTTTCTTTCTTACTTTCTCGTTTCTAGTTAACTAAGATCACTCTATTAATCAACATTTTACTATGGAATTACTTTATCACCATGTTATTATTATTATTATGGCAAATTATTTTACCAGGCAGATTACTAGCGTACATTACAATCCACTAAAATATTATGTCTTCTTGTTGAGCACTCACTGTTACACAAAATGTTTAGAAATGAGAGCTGTAACAGAGTAACATGCCCGAATTTAGTAGTGGTAATAATAGGGTGGTCTCGAAGTGTGGTTCACGGAAGTCTGTATACACAATAGAACGAACATGTGTGATGGACTTCCTTAAAGTTTGTGGTAATTGCATTCACATAGAAGTCGTCAAGTTGTTGACAGATTTATCTCTTCTCCACTTTATTCCTAAGGGATTACCATGTTTCTCTGTGTAATTTAGCGTTTCATACTAAGGCAATTCTGTACGCATGTATACAATTCGTTCACAGGTGAATAACTGTAGTCTACTACACACAGGGAGCAATCATTGTACTGTAATAGTCTGCAGTTTACCAAACAAAGTGCGGGAAACAAAGTATATTTGCAGCGAGTATTTTAATCAGAGTACATAGTGACATGTTTCTGTCGGAAAATGTTCAGCTGTCATCAGGTTATGCTGTTTGTTGCAGTTGCGGAATCGGAGACAGAAATAATTGCCATCAATTAATGTAGGTGTGCAAAAGTCACAGTGAAACTACTATAGTGATTTTATGAAGAGAGAAATTAATGAGCACTATGCTTACACGTTGTTTATTTATTGGAGTTAAGCCTGATGTATTACCTGACAAACAGACAGACAGACAGTTGCAACGTAGAACTTGGTACATGCGTACGTCAGTTCAAGTTGCCATGCCTCAATTAGCAGATAGAGATTAAGTTGTCGAATCAAATCCCAGAGTGGGGAAGGTAGTAACAGAGTTAGTATTCATGGAAGGGAATAGAGACCGAGCATATTTAAGAAAATATGATCCAGTATAGAGAAAATTATGATAAGTTCAGAAACTTAATATTTGGAGGAAGACAAGGAATGAATGCACCTGCGCCATTGCCAACGATTTTTAGTTATATCACACAAAGTCTCTAACCATTTATTACGAGCGTCACGCGGACCCTAACCAGGTAGTCTGCACCTATTAACATGGCTCAGCCCAATTGTCAATGACTTCATGGACTGGTGCCATGTTTTGGTTTGGCTGCCCCTAGCTTTCTTCCAGCCTACTCCTACACCAGACAGCATTGCTCGTCGAGGTAGGCGGTGGTCAGGCATACGTAACACATGGCCTAACCACCTTAGCTGATGAAGATTTACTACTTCATCAATGGGCTTACCGTATCTACCTAGTACTCTATTCCTAACCCACGTATTGCTTACTCGGTGGTCCCAGAAAACACGAGCAATGCTTCGAAGACATCTATGATCGAATACCAGGAGCCTACGAATATCCTCTATCCTTAATGGCCATGTTTCACATCCATAAAGTAAGACGGACCGAACTACTGCGCAGTAAACGCGTCCTTTTGTCAGTAGTCGGATGTCTCGCCTATGCCACAGATGACGCAAATTCCAAAAAGCTAATCGGGCCTTATGTATACGCACTCGTATTAAAGCGTGGTCTGAGTCTAAACATGTGCTCCAAAATGAGCGGCAGTCTTCTATCGAACCTCTCCAACGGTGGCTGATAGCAATGTGGTCTATTTGAGACCAACGTTGAGTTGACTGTGGAGGCCGCCATGTCAACTTTTGTCTTTCTTTATGTTTAAAGTTAGTGCTTGCGAGAAATAGACGATTATCTGAGCACAGTTGTAATAAACGGTCGCCATTATCTGTTCGTTGGGCCTCGACACCATAGCATCCACCTAGGTGCCTTTCGGTTTCGTCTAATCTACCTACTTGGGCATTAAAGTCACCAGCCATAATCACTACATCAGTACGCTTAGCTTTACGAAGGAGGTCTGAAAGCTTTCTGTAAAATTCATCTTTTACTTCATCAGAGCTGCAATCAGTGGGAGCGTAGGCAGAGATAACAAGAGGCAACGGCGTGTGTCCCTATCTTTTCGAGTTCTTACCATCCCGTTTAGACGGACAGCGCATAAGCGACTGTCTATGGGAATCCAGTCAAGGAGAGCCTGTTCAACTTTTGAACTTAGTGCTATACCTACACCAGCAAGGCCACGAGTGGTAGCGGTGGGGTCTCCGGAAACATGAAGGGTGAACCGGACCGATTCTTTGTTTTCACAAGGTGAGGTCAGGTGAATGATTATACTTGGATCCTGTATACGCGTTTCAGAGACACAGCAGACATCGATGGAACGAGAATTAAGGGTCATGGCTAGGGAGGCCTGTTGTCCTATTTGGCCTAAGGTTCGAACGTTAAAAGCTCCGATATGTAGTTTAGTGCGAGGTTTCAGGAGACCAGGAATAACGTTTTGTGAACTCAAACCATTAGCATTAGAGGCGTCAGGTGATAAGGTTAGGCTCGTCGGGTTAATCGAGGGAATAAGGGAGTTATTGAAGGTTGAAGGTGGGATTTGACCTCGAGAAAAATGATCTCTTGTGCTGTTAGAGGTATGAGGCGGTTATCACTTCCTGGATGCCCACACCGTGGAAGGGTCATTCTTGAGGAACCTGAAAGAGAAAGAGGATTAGAGGGGGTCGTGATGACCTGAGAGTGTGACCGCAGTGTCCAGGGGACAGATGTTTGAGGTCGGTCGAGTACATTAATTATTGCTCCGGTTATCAGAAGAGGAGGCATCGGCCTCATGGCTTCCGAAGGAACTCGGCTTTCACCATGGAGCGTCATATTGATCCTTCCAATTCCCAGGGCAAAGTTAGAATTATTATATGGGTTTTTACTCGTGAACTGATTTTAAGCATGATAGTTGTTTTACGGGATAGGGTTGCTAACCCCATGCCCAACCCTCCTCCTTTATCCGGGCTTGGGACCGGCAGCAACCCTGTGCGGGTTACAGGCGGAGTTACAGAGTCGAAAACGAGTCCACAACTACAGGGTTGGTTAAAATAGGACGTATTGGAGAGTTGTTTAGTGATAGATTGGGTCACTCAGGAGCAAAGTGATTTGCTAAGTCATAGGTCAGTAAAATTCACATTTGAATCAACAATAATGTTTTGTTATAATTTTGAATTTCAGTCCACTGACGGTTTCTTATATGCTTCATCATCGCCTGCAAACATTAAGTGGCTTTCCGATATGCCGGACACCTAGAAAATATTGATTATCTTCGAGCAACCTGTGTTTTAGAACATTATTTCACTTATCATAACTGTGGACAATGTAAACATTTTACTAGTAGGACTGTTACGTTCCCCTTACCCGGTCCTCCCGTTTAGTATATTTACTTTCAGCATATTATATATTACTATGAACGACAGTTACTTAGTTGTGTACAAGTTGTCTCCATTCACTGCCACTATTTCCTTTGTTCTATACCAATGTTAGATTTTTGATTGGTTTACTGTGTGGTTTGATTTTGTGCATATGTAAAAGCATGATTAAAATACAATACATTTCCGGTTCCCGATCCTGTTTTCGATTCTGGTTCTTCTATTTTCGGCCTGGGGTTGAATGGGCATAGGGTGGTCGCGCATTATAACTAGGCACACATTATTAGCGATAACTACAGCCAACCAAATTTTCGTTGCGTCATATTAGTTGACGACATAACACGTTCGTTCTGTTATGTATTGTAAATACTTCCGGATATCGGATACCACCTTCATCACCAATATATCCGGAATGATAGTATGTATATATTGGGCACACCAAAAGGAGCGTCCATGTAATATCATGTCTTCGATTCTCCATGTAAATACAAGTGGTTCGTAAAAAACCTATCTCTAAGGTACTTCATGCAATGTTGTGTCACTTATCTATTGACTGATAGATAGAAGTCGATCAGCACTAAACAGAACTAGACCAAACTTCATTCGTGGCATTACAATCTTTGAGGCGAAATAAATTATTAATAAAGATAATATATTCACTGACTGACATCATAAGAATTGTGAGTCATGAACTATGCTGCGAGAAAACAACCACAACAATCGACCAGTACAACCAATCTATTGAGATTCGTTTCACTAAAGTTAGAGGCAAAATAATGCGAAGGAGGTCAGTTATGTGTTATTGAGAATTTGTCCTTGTTCATCTAATTGATTTGATGGATGATGCAAATGTATAAGTATAATTAACTGACTAGTCATGAACTGTTAATACTAGCAAATGCTGTATCAACAACTATCAATAATCCTACTTTGTCTTCAGAAGCTCGAACAAGTACGCTAAACAGTCTCCGTTCCTTAGGAGTTTCAGTGAGAAAATGAAGAACCATGTTCTCGCGTATTGTCTGGACAATTATTTAACTCGTCAGCCTGTTGACTGAGTTCCCAGAGTACCCTTGCTCTTTGTACATTGACAAACCCAGGAACTATAGACTTCACACTTAATTATTCCCAATCTTAGCTAGCCACCATCCAGTGGTTTACATTTCTAACTCCAACTAGTTTGTGAGATACTGAATATCCTCATCCATACTCCTATTGTTTTTCTCAACAATGAAGTATTCCGGATAGTTTCTGTCTTTTCACCTCGAAATCTCTCGTGAAACACATTCACTAGGTGATGGTCCTTAAAACTGAAAACATCTAAGCGTAATGACACTTGTTGTGGAAAGTGCATTGTAATATTACATGAATGCTGAAATCAGTGTAACGGTGAAAACTGTCAACTTGGAATCCTGTTTAACAACTTGCACTTAGGTTGTACATTCGTTTCTCATACAAAATGATGTCAACGTTGGTAAAATTAAGGTGGTATGTTTGAAAATAAGTTGCTCAAATACGGCAAAATGTACACAATTCACCTGAATACCTGCCAAGCGAGCTAAGCTTCATTAATTAATCTGCACAAAAGGTGAACAACAATGATACATTAAGCTGAAACAGGTCATGCGAATGACCTGCTGATATAGAAATTCGTCAGATGTAATCTAAGGATTGTGCAATGCCTTCCACTGAAATCCCAAGCACTCGATCGATCTCTCGAGTCATAAATCATCATCAGTTGCGACGTTTGGTGCGGTTAGTAGTCATGCAAAACATTGTGACATGTGTATGTAGCTGAGAAATTAGTGTTGGATAGTGTGACTTCCATCAGGAGTTAAGTTCTAAATATTTCGACTAAACCTCGATAACTCATTGCGGCCTCACGCGAACACCTAAGATGACTTACAAAGAGATATCCAACATCCAATATCTGTGTGCCGAGCTTATAACTCATATATCCTTATTTTATATTTGTATTCTTATTCTACTGAACATTATCTGTCATGATCCGTTTAGGTGCTTATACGCGTGATTGCTTTGGTGTCTATTCACTTATTTATTCATTTATCTATCCGTCATTCTGTCTATCTATCTGCCCATACATTTCTCCCATTTCATTGGTCTTGTATACTAATACATCCATTGAAACTTCGCATATCATTGGTTCACCCAAAGATCAATGGCGTACTAATAGTTGTCTACAGAATGCCCTCACAATGTAGACCCCTCAATCTTTACATTACTGTTGCTCTTAACATATGAAAACTCAAATTAAAATCAACTACCCAAAATCACTGAATCAAAGCAAGCGCAACAGCACGCCCTATCGATAGCGACACACTGCAAAAATCATGCACACCTATCCATACACACACACGCCACAAATTCCACTAGCCAATCAATCTGAGATCAGAGTGGAGGGGCGGCTGAAACCACTCAACCGCCACCCCTCCACTCATTTAAGACACGTAACGAGGCTAGAATGACGCAACTCACCTCTCGGAAGCCATCTGTCATGAGAAATACTGCGATTAGATCAAGACTGGATAGAAGCTGGGCGGAGTGGGATCTAGAGAAAACGGCCGTCAGGTTCGGGAGAGAACACCTTCATGGTAGTGTGTGTGAAATTTCAGAACTGTTTGACGGTTGGCCGGGTGAACACTATTCGCATGACCCACACCAATAGACGTGGCTTTGGAGCCGACTAAACCTGACTGAAGCCAACAATAGACTCCCACTGGAATATATTGATGTAAATGCCTAGAAATGGAACACCGATCACGACTTGATAACGTCAGATATGGTCGCCAAAAGACTCTAAAATAGAAAGGAAGCACACCGTGTTGCCATTATGCTCGACCAGGCTTCCGGACAATAAAGCGAACATCTTAAACATCTTGAATTCTCAAGAGACTTGAATCAACTTAGTCGTATTCGTCTCAATCACAAATTGTCGCGGAATGACATAAAACCTCCCACCAAAAGGAAGTATTCGTTTCCATACAAGTCGTTCAAGATGAAATATTAAGGAAGCGGTTTGATGGTAAATTATAATATGATCTCATTTTGTGCCTTTCGTCAATGTGAACACAAATTATAACCAAACAAGTGTTCATACGAAGGCGGACTATGTGTGATGCATATTAAGGATATGGCATAATAAACTGGAGTATGCTTATTAAAATTGTTCATGTGATGACGATACAAACAATAGTAATGATAACACAAAGATATGGATAACAATAACAATATTATTTAAAGAACGAGGATAAAAGTTATGTAGATACTAGTAGGGAATATTAATATATATATACATATATATAAATAAGTGAACTGAATTAGCGTACTGTTATTGATTCCTTAGTTTAATATTGGCATAGGTAAAAGATGCGGTTGAAGATATTTCTTCTCGACGCATAAATCTGGCATTCTGTTCCGAATGGCAACTACTTCTGCCATTTGAAGAACTTTAGGTCTTATCGACTTCATTAGACGGTTAATAACTCGGTATATTATTGACAAAAGTTGGCTGACGCTTACAGTATATCCTGTTTCCACCAAATGAATAAGTAGTAAGACATTAACAGTCTTCACCATGTCTTTGCTAGATCACTCTGGATGATGTTCCTGAGTATGAAAATGTAAATTCCTGGATTGTTAATTTTGATTTATAAATGTGGGATCTGATGAGAATTTGTCGAGAAGAATACTCTTCGTTCATGATTGTCTTGTCCTAATAATGAATAAGTGTCATTCTAATAATATATAAGAGGACACGCTTTAGACTATGATTCATTTGACTTGGGATTCCATATCTGTTACAACATTTTATGGATGGAAAAATTATTTCTATATGACATGGATCACAACCATATATATTATTATAAAACCATGAAGTGTTCATTGTTCTCTTCATCAATAAATCAACCACAAATGTATATTAATACTGTGAAACATGTTAGCTTAGTGTTGTAAATATAAACATGTGGGAAACACTTAGGGAATTTTTATTGGACCTTATGTAACTTATCACGATGTTTTGTGATAGGCGTTTACAGTGCCAAAACCTGTTCTAATGGGCGCCTGTGAAAGTGAGCATGTTTTGCATTTTAATACAGTATGGATATTGGTTGCATGTAAATGGATCACATATAAGTACAGTTTAAGTAATGTGTGTTGTTATAAGGAATAGTTTACCATATGAATGCAAGGCCTACAATAAGTGTTACACTAAGAGTTGAATCTCTGAAAACATCCATTTTAGATACAACATTTTTCTGCTTGCACTGATACAGTGAACTGGGAACTGAGAGATGAACAATTGCATATACATAGTAAATACAAATCATAATATATGTTTTACATCAGTTGCTATAACCTACTTAAATGTACATTATTGCATGCAGTTTGGATGCGATTAACGTCTTTTGCAACATTTTTCGAATTCATTACGTCGTGATTTCAATAATGTTGTCACCTAAGAATTGTAAGTTGACAAAAATAGGTTTTTACAGACAGTTATGTTTTCCGATTTCGTATTTGTAGGCGTCATGTGCTCTCGAGGAGAGTATTCATCTGAAGATGGATCCATAGTAAACTTGAGTGGTTTATGGTCGGTGAATATAGTAAATGCCCTGCCCTCGATGGAGTGTTGAAAATGTCGAACAGCACATTACATGGCTAACAGTTCACGTCCAAAAGTGCTGTATCTCGGTTCGGTATCGTTTAGTCGTCTTGAGAGGAATGCTAAAGTTTGCCAAGCTTGGCCAGCTCATTGTTGCAGAACTGCGCCAATGGCTGAGTCCGATGCATCAACCGCGATGCTGACAGGAGCTTCAGTATTGTGATGTGCTAGCATACCGGGTGATGATTTTAAACTTATTGTAAATTTATGCATGTATATGTATATATATATATTCACATAAATATATATTACACTCCTACGGGAGTTCATTTACTACCCGAACGGTCCAGTATTAAGGATCGCAGACTTTGAAACTGGGTAGCGCGAAGATCGTATCTACTGGAGAACACAAACTCTCAAGGATTGCAGGTACGCTTTGCTGGCTAATACAAAATTGCAGTAAATATAAATGCTTGTGCAAGATGATTCAGAAAGTAGACATTGGAGAGTTGAAACGACGATGATGTGAGCGTGATTAATTAGAGTTCTAAAATCGAAGAAGAATTAGTGGAAATTTCCACCAAACCTTAAGGTTTCATAAGTTTAGAAGAATCGGATGACCTGAAATTTCGGATGACTGATGAAACGATTATAAAGTGACTGGAAAAGAATATACACACAATACATAACGTATCACGATCTTATCCTTCACTACAAACTCTAAGTTGCTGAATCTTTTTCCAACCCGAATTTTGTACTTAAATACAATGAAGCGTCAATTAAATTAAAATTCTTTCCATTTAACGTATATATTTTGGTTCTATTCTACTTTTAACCTTATACGACCGATTTTTAGAACTTATGACCGGGTCAGGTGCACAATTGTGCACAAATATTTATGTCATCAATGACATAAATATGCAGTAATATCGTAACACATGTTACTATATGCTCAGCTTTTACGTATTATTATAATAGTTGGATCACTCTATCAGACGTTAATGCACTTGTTATTTAACACTCATCGAGGTTTATATCATTTAAATAATAATCGGATACTAAATTGTAGTTAGCTAAAATTCTTGGTCATTTTAGGTCAAAGTTCGCTTTCATCAAGCAACATTCTAGGGTGAAATCACTGTACATAACAACATCACAGTGCATTTCGCTTTGCTAAACTTAGGAAGTTCAGTCTCGTCGATATAAAATTGGATAATAAATTCAGTCAGAAACTCGAGAAATGATACCTAGGTTAGTGACAAACTGTTTGCAATACAAAAATGTTGTGACGCATGAAAAAATCGTTGATATCTCAACGCGATTGGGGTGTCTAGTCGATATATGCGCGTCTGCCATATGCCCACTCGGTCCAAATCCGGAGATAAAACACAAGACGTTAGACCAACAGGGCTAAATCATATTATATTTCACACATCTCTCTATATATACACAAAACTTGACCACACAGTCAAACAATCAGGCAACTAGCATCAATACAAAATGGGAGCAATCGTGGTTGTGAACTGGAGTAACGCATACACAATCAACTAACCATAGTTCATAAACGAGAAACGATATAACAATGGTTAATGTGTCAAATGGAAGGACAGGGCAAGGGGAGCTGAGTGGTAATAGAAATAAATTGTTCACCTCGAATATAACCAAAATACCGAGATAGTCTACAGATAAATAGCTTTTGAAGATAATCAATCTTCTTTAGGTGCTCGGCCTATCAAAAAATGAGACAAAACAACCATGAGTACGATCACAGTGGGATGAGCCAAGGTCACCAAAGTGCAGAAATTAATTTTGCCGTCAAGTATGTCGTAAGAGTTTTGCAAACAGAAAAGGAAGCTAAACTTACGGGTGCCTTACTAGATGACTACGAATATCGTTGAGTGTCTTGTAGTGCTGATTTACTAATGTCAGTCGATGGTTGATGGCTAAGATCAGTGGTGAGCTTACGTAAGGTGAGTACTGACGGCCCAAATAAGTCTTCAGAGATATATTAAAACCGGGTTCAGCAATCGAGCCTACTGAAGGATTTTCACAAGTATTATCGTTAAGTAAACACAAACTAATTAGAAGCAAACCATTCTTTATGCTTACTTTGGATCCTGTTTTATGCTTTGTCCAGTCATTATGATTACTACGCAAACAAATCGTTGAGTTGAGCTAATTATAACTATATTGCCTCTGCTCTAATTAAAGATATAACTGATAAGGGAGCTCTGAACAAAACAGAGGCTAGTGTCACTTTATCTGGTAGGTTTGAAATAAATAGAGTGTAGTGGTATGCTATAATTGCGCGCCATATATTTTCTTGTTCGTAAGTTTGACAATTACAAGAACATTATTAAACGTTCCCGTAGAGTTTTAGGATAAGAAACCTTTAAAAAGTGTTTCAACTGGGAAACTCAAGAGATCATTGAACTATTGAGTCCCTTACTTGTTTATTAGAGGCAAGAAGCAAAGTGTAATATTATTTATAGAAACTTGATTTGAAAATAACCACATCTTTCATGAAAGCCAAGAAACCAACTTCAAGTATCTTAAATCAAGAGTTCCCCAATATAACCACCTACGGATTTATTGATAACAATGAGGTTACTAGTTCGCTTCATCCAAACATACGTCACTAAGTTGTCTCAAGACTGCAAAATAAACCTTTGTTTTGATTGATGAGGATATAGAAAAAAATTCTACAATTTAAAAGGACAGACGTAAAAAATCCTCCTACTACAACTCGCAGTACAAGTGATAAATATAACAGAATCCTCACCACCTCGAAATGTCGATGAATTTCGCGTAGTAAGACCACTATATTATCATTTAAGGTTGTATTATAACTATAAAATTCAAGTTAGTTTAACTACAGTCAATTTAATGGATACTGGCCAGGCTTAATCTAGTTAGTAATTTAGAGAACTAACGAGCGTCATAGGAGATAATGATAACTAACATACGTTGCCATATGCTTCACGGTGATAAACTTGCTGATTATAATGAATACCGCCTATCGTGTCTATGAATAACTTTTGGAAAGCAAAGGTCACTTAGCTATCGGTATTTCGCACTTAAAATATGGTAATGGAACTCTATATGCACATGAGATTGTTCAAAAGATGTGATATCAGCTAGGCCTTTGATTAGTTTCCTTAGCACAGTTTATCACGCATATTTTCCGTCTCGGTTGTAATAGCTGTAAGTGGCTATCTTCTAAACAGTCTACGGCCTTGTAATAAATGCAGTCTGAAGAAAACTTGACTTTAACTTATTTGGTGGTGCTGTCGAAAAATACTGATTATCGAAAGCATAACACTACGAGTCAATGATATTTAAAAGACATAACCCCACTGTACCAAGCACCACTTAAAATAAGATACTTCCTGGAAATCTGATTATGTGCATTCCAATATGGCAGTCAGCCATTAGAGAAGTTAAGGACAACATTATGTGACGAAGTGGTTTATTTGAAAGGTATTACAAATTAGTAAAAATACGTAAAGGAAAAAATTGGAACTAAAGGTCTTTAACTCCATAAGCGAAGGAACGTTTTATCGCGAGCGGCGTTGTGTTGGGGCATGACTTAACCTTACAACATTGTTGGTAGCTTCATGGAACAAGCTGTCGACGATTCGTTGTGATCCATCGATTGCTTGGATTGCTCGCGTTGGGTCTATTTTGTTTAGGTGTGCGATGCGTGCACGAAGACGCTGATACTTATTGCGGAATTCAACACTCGCTTCCGGTACTTGACGGACAACTCGTGGCAACTCATGAAAAACATTATAACTTCTGGTCCAGCGTTCACTATTGCATAATATATCTTGAAATAAAAACTGTAACAAACTAAAGTACCGGAATGCAATAGTGAGGATAAAAACGTGGACACGATGTGTCTACACGGAAGTCTGTATGCACAATAAAACCAACACGTGCAAGTAACAAGATGGAGATCGACGAAAAATCTGTGGTAGCCTTCCTTAAACTTTGCGGTAGTTACGTTCGCAAAGAAATCGTCAAGCCGATGACGCTCGTAGTCTTTAACAACCTTTCTTTCTGCAAAGGGTGTCAGGCGCCTTAATATAACCTTAAGGCTTTCAGGAATCTAAATGGAATAACGGTATCTGGATAGGACTTACATCATATCTGTAATATTTAGAAAGCATAAACGTGCCTTGCATATGTTTTCTTTGTGTGTCATGGTCAATCCATCTCCAAATTTTCCAGACTGTCATTTCTATGGGGTCGTTTTTCCTCAAGTAACGCTTCAGTTGTCGATGAGAGTTTTCCACCCGGTTGTTGGTATTGTTACCCATCGATAGGGTGAATCTATTGTGAGAAGCAGCCCAGTATGACCGTGACCTCAACCAATATGAACGTATATATGCGCCAGCAGCCCGATCAATAAGGTCTATAATCCGGACGCAATGCCAAAATCTAAACAATAATTTAACATTAAGTAACATACGTGGCGTAACTACGCGTATGAGCCATTCGATACAACCATTTTTTGACAAGTGGGTTTGAAAACTAAACGGTAGCTTTTGTCCATATAATGAACTTACTTTCTTCCGGAAGCTTTGGCATACGTGAAACAAGCATAGAATGATCGAGGCTCTTGGGAACTCTTCGTTCAGAGCACGAAGTTGTCCAGGTGCACAGTCAACAGTAAAAGTGATTGTTTTCGATGTGTCACCCATTATATTTTGAACGACTGGAGAATCTGCTTTATGTCTGTTCGTTTTTAGGTTCGCGTCAATGCGAATAATGCAGTTTGTCCCCTGCCAAAACCATCAGTTATTACAAACTGATACATAGGCCACCTATAAGTTTTCGTAAAAAATACCAGATAAGACATACCCATTTTATTGGTTTATATGTGGAGTCTATACCAACAACCTCTGGGAACTTTCCATAAAGACTAACCATGTCGTTCCGTGCAAAGATGATTTTTGAAACATTACCACCACTGTCCCGAAGGACCTCAACCTTCCCAATTGTAATTGAACGTCGTATAAGGTCATTAAGATTACCAATACCTGGACAATTTACACATACATAAATCTTACGTTCGTAGACCTTTGTCCTCATATTTCTGATATCACTGTAAAGGAAGACCTTGCCAAGTTCTGAATGCGCCAGATCCATAACTTCGAGAGGATCCGTGTTCCTCTCGACAAAAGGTTGAATAACACAACGCTCAGAATCGCACAATCTACGTCTCGAGCAATCTGTTACCATAAAGGTGGTAGTGCATGGATGGTTATGCTCTGTCTGGAAGTGTGATATTTCATATCCAGCTGGAGAGTACCGCACTCTTATTTTTGACTGGCAACCTAAATACTTACACCTAATAGAGCATTAGTATCATAAGAGCAAACAAACTCGCTCCTTATTACGAAGTCCAGCACCCCGAGGAGGACGTGAGATACCGAACGTGCATTGGTATAGCGCATACTGGTACTTCATGTCACCGGACCTGTCTAGGTAACGACTTGAAGTGACAACGTAGTAAGTGTTCGACTCCTGAAATAGATTACTTAATTTTAAAAACACTTACACTCATGAACTCCTTCAGTGCCTGATGGAACTGTATCCCAGTAGGAAAAGTTCGAGACAGCTTAATTCGTTGGAAAAGTTCACCTACGTTGGACGATCTGCCCACAACAATACTAGAGCTAGCACTCAGCAAGTTGTTTCCAGGCAACATCCGGCCAAATTATAACAATACTTAATGATGGGAGTCATTATAAAGCAGTTGAATTTATACCATGCTTAGACAAAGCACTGTCAGGCACACTTGATATTGATTGGTTCTTGATCCAGTAAACCAAAATACTGGGCCACATTTGGCATTGTGCATATAAAGGTAAAGTCAAAAATCCGAGGTTCAGTAAGGCTGCATTTAGAGATGACATTTATAAATTACATAATTGATCGTCTGCATGTCACCAAACAGACATTTCATTCGATTGTTTGATAAAGCTATGTACTGTCTAAAAAATATTACTGCTAGCACACAGCTGTATGAAAAGGACATGTGAAACAGTGTGAATGTATTCAACTGCAGCAATACATATTACTTGTAGTAGTTATGACGAAATGACATTTCAAACCATCCAAAAGTATCCAAGTGTCATACTATCGGTTTAAATGACAAGAATTAAAGGCAAACCACATTTCAATCTGTTCACATGTACCAAACCCAAACAACCAACTGTGTATAAATAAAGGCGAGCTCAGTGTAAATCAAGGCTAACAAAGTGTGAATTATCGTTAATTTGCCTTTAGATAGACTATTTAGGCGTATGTCTACAAATTTACACTTTTAGTAAACTATTTAAGCTGACTTTATAGACAGGTGACGCATCAAAGTATGTCCAGGTCACGACCCTAAAATGTACTGCTGTCAAACCAGACATTACGGAAGATCAATTAGCAAATAAATAGACATGTTACACCAGACAGGCGTAAAATGTTACACTGTCGTCTTTATTTACACTTTGTTAACCATTGAAATTGGCATTTATTTACACCTAACTGGTTGTTTGGGTAGTGTCATATTTTGTTAAAAGGGCTTGACATCGAGTAGCATATTCCTTGAATTTGCCTCCAACTACATAAGAAAACCAACCAATAGGAATCAAAATAGAATTTGAGCGCAATTTTCGACGGTTTCTGTCTTTAGTTAATTTGCGAAGATCGTATCTACTGGAGAACACAAACTCTCAAGGATTGCAGGTACGCTTTGCTGGCTAATACAAAATTGCAGTGAATATAAATGCTTGTGTAAGATGATTCAGAAAGTAGACATTGGAGAGTTGAAACGACGATGATGTGAGCGTGATTAATTAGAGTTCTAAAATCGAAGAAGAATTAGTGGAAATTTCCACCAAACCTTAAGGTTTCATAAGTTTAGAAGAATCGGATGACCTGAAATTTCGGATGACTGATGAAACGATTATAAAGTGACTGGAAAAGAATATACACACAATACATAACGTAGCACGAACAAACACAATACTAAGATAAGTAATAATAATAATAATAATAATAATGGTAAGAATAATAATCATAGGAGTTGATCATATTTACCATGGTAGTGATAAACTGACAACTTTCTCGTTATGAATACATGGGTTTGGTTTAGTTTCTTTCGATAAATATTACCTTAGGAGATAAATTATTATTGTTATTCTTCTTCTGCTTATTATTATTATTAACATTAGTCACTTCACCTTGTTCCAATACAATTTGGTGGTTGTTTTCGAGGTCACCTTTTACGTTCGTTCGTCCGTTCGTTAGTCCTATCATTCGATCGTCAAAAACTAGAGGTCATGTTTCCAGAAAAATCTATGCCTTAGTAACAATACTATATTACCGTATTATTTGGGTTATTGCCGTGATTATAACTTTTATTCTTAGCTTTACAACAAATTCATAAGCCTAAAAGGTGACTTCTAGAATTACAATACTTTCTGTTATTTATTGTTGAGATTAAGTTCGGGAATACAATTGAGTCTCAACGCGATAGAGTATAGAGTAACATTTACAATAGGATTTAGAAATTGTAGTTAGCATTAAGATATTGAGTAAAATCTTATTCTTACTCTACACTTATTGCTTATTGTGAAATGTGGCACAAAATTATATTTTAATTGAAATTGCTAATCTTTAACCTAATTACTAATCCTAGCTACCATAGCTTGACACCAATAGCTCACCTCATTGGTAAACTAGTAATATTTTCACTGTCACTGAACTACCATGTTTGATCATTTCGTCACTGTACTTTAGTCAATGTATTATGTTGTATTGTATGACTTGCACAACGTACCCGAGAGTCAATCTAAATTTCCAATGTGAGTGATTCTAGATGTCCTTACTGGACTTTTGTTCATGGTTGTTGTGCCGCATTTTGTGCCCTGTAGACTGTTCACCTCAGGTACCAAGATCACTTCCTTCAGCTACTGACTGAATGCATACGAATAACATAGAATTATCTAAGATACAAGTATTATATTCTTACTTTTAATACTGTCAGAGATTTAGAATTCAAGAATTAAATGAGTATAGTTTAATAATGAGAGTCATATTATGTATACTGATCAGCCTCTGTTGTCATATAGTTTGCATACAGCTTAGATTTATTTATTGAACTGAATATATTTTTCATTTCAAACAATCTGAAGTCACAGAATGTTGGTCTTGAAAAGTTCTCTCCGCCTTATTCTATGCCACTCAATATGGTCAACAATTAAGTTCGATTTCCAAGCGTATAACTTGATCATAGTTTGTTGAAGAGAATGTTCCTTATTACGTTGAGTATTTGACTAAGAGAATTACAAATCAAATAATGAATTCGTTTCGTTCTGATGATTGATGTACAATAATGCGACTTGTAGAGTGTAATTTCACTTGTGGTTCCTTATCTGTCTGACGTGATGATTAAATAATGGCAAATTATTTTACCAGACAGATTACTAGCGTATTTTTAAAGTAATCGCTTCAAAGACTATGAAATGTGATGTTATATAGAGACTGAACTTAGGTTGTTTTGTTGAGATAAGTATTTCACTTATGTGTTTGAGTATGTCACGGATTGTCGCCGATTGAGTACTAATAAAATTAGGGAGCACTGGTTAGCTCTTTCGTCCTAGTATGGGACTTCTAACGAATTAAACTAATTACTTATCTCTACAAGATACTTTAATTTAGTTTCAGTAATCAGCTGACCAGTAACTAAGTTCAAGATGTTTCTGAAGTTCTAGTGAGAAGTTGTGACGAGTATTACGTATATTTGCTATCGAATTATAATCTGTTGTCCTATCATTTGTGTACAATTACAAGTAACATCAACGTATATTTGTTATTACACGTAACTAATATTTTTGCATTGTATGTGATGCGTAAGCAGATAGACTTTTATCCATAGACATTTTTTCGTGTCACACATTTTAATAGACTTCATATCATTCATTTTCAATACCGTGACAAGTGACGTTTATATGTTTACATAGTTCATGACAGTTTAGTTTAGCGTGCATGAACTTATGAACCTGTAGAATATTTATTTATTTATTCAACGCCGTCATGTTAAATATCTTCCCACTTAATCACATGTATTATCACATGCATTATCAAAGATTTTTACATTTATCTATTATGCTTCAAGTTACTCAAACTGATGTAATAATTGATTAGATGGCATTATCAAGTATGTTTTCTTTCTTACTTTCTCGTTTCTAGTTAACTAAGATCACTCTATTAATCAACATTTTACTATGGAATTACTTTATCACCATGTTATTATTATTATTATGGCAAATTATTTTACCAGGCAGATTACTAGCGTACATTACAATCCACTAAAAATATTATGTCTTCTTGTTGAGCACTCACTGTTACACAAAATGTTTAGAAATGAGAGCTGTAACAGAGTAACATGCCCGAATTTAGTAGTGGTAATAATAGGGTGGTCTCGAAGTGTGGTTCACGGAAGTCTGTATACACAATAGAACGAACATGTGTGATGGACTTCCTTAAAGTTTGTGGTAATTGCATTCACATAGAAGTCGTCAAGTTGTTGACAGATTTATCTCTTCTCCACTTTATTCCTAAGGGATTACCATGTTTCTCTGTGTAATTTAGCGTTTCATACTAAGGCAATTCTGTACGCATGTATACAATTCGTTCACAGGTGAATAACTGTAGTCTACTACACACAGGGAGCAATCATTGTACTGTAATAGTCTGCAGTTTACCAAACAAAGTGCGGGAAACAAAGTATATTTGCAGCGAGTATTTTAATCAGAGTACATAGTGACATGTTTCTGTCGGAAAATGTTCAGCTGTCATCAGGTTATGCTGTTTGTTGCAGTTGCGGAATCGGAGACAGAAATAATTGCCATCAATTAATGTAGGTGTGCAAAAGTCACAGTGAAACTACTATAGTGATTTTATGAAGAGAGAAATTAATGAGCACTATGCTTACACGTTGTTTATTTATTGGAGTTAAGCCTGATGTATTACCTGACAAACAGACAGACAGACAGTTGCAACGTAGAACTTGGTACATGCGTACGTCAGTTCAAGTTGCCATGCCTCAATTAGCAGATAGAGATTAAGTTGTCGAATCAAATCCCAGAGTGGGGAAGGTAGTAACAGAGTTAGTATTCATGGAAGGGAATAGAGACCGAGCATATTTAAGAAAATATGATCCAGTATAGAGAAAATTATGATAAGTTCAGAAACTTAATATTTGGAGGAAGACAAGGAATGAATGCACCTGCGCCATTGCCAACGATTTTTAGTTATATCACACAAAGTCTCTAACCATTTATTACGAGCGTCACGCGGACCCTAACCAGGTAGTCTGCACCTATTAACATGGCTCAGCCCAATTGTCAATGACTTCATGGACTGGTGCCATGTTTTGGTTTGGCTGCCCCTAGCTTTCTTCCAGCCTACTCCTACACCAGACAGCATTGCTCGTCGAGGTAGGCGGTGGTCAGGCATACGTAACACATGGCCTAACCACCTTAGCTGATGAAGATTTACTACTTCATCAATGGGCTTACCGTATCTACCTAGTACTCTATTCCTAACCCACGTATTGCTTACTCGGTGGTCCCAGAAAACACGAGCAATGCTTCGAAGACATCTATGATCGAATACCAGGAGCCTACGAATATCCTCTATCCTTAATGGCCATGTTTCACATCCATAAAGTAAGACGGACCGAACTACTGCGCAGTAAACGCGTCCTTTTGTCAGTAGTCGGATGTCTCGCCTATGCCACAGATGACGCAAATTCCAAAAAGCTAATCGGGCCTTATGTATACGCACTCGTATTAAAGCGTGGTCTGAGTCTAAACATGTGCTCCAAAATGAGCGGCAGTCTTCTATCGAACCTCTCCAACGGTGGCTGATAGCAATGTGGTCTATTTGAGACCAACGTTGAGTTGACTGTGGAGGCCGCCATGTCAACTTTTGTCTTTCTTTATGTTTAAAGTTAGTGCTTGCGAGAAATAGACGATTATCTGAGCACAGTTGTAATAAACGGTCGCCATTATCTGTTCGTTGGGCCTCGACACCATAGCATCCACCTAGGTGCCTTTCGGTTTCGTCTAATCTACCTACTTGGGCATTAAAGTCACCAGCCATAATCACTACATCAGTACGCTTAGCTTTACGAAGGAGGTCTGAAAGCTTTCTGTAAAATTCATCTTTTACTTCATCAGAGCTGCAATCAGTGGGAGCGTAGGCAGAGATAACAAAGAGGCAACGGCGTGTGTCCCTATCTTTTCGAGTTCTTACCATCCCGTTTAGACGGACAGCGCATAAGCGACTGTCTATGGGAATCCAGTCAAGGAGAGCCTGTTCAACTTTTGAACTTAGTGCTATACCTACACCAGCAAGGCCACGAGTGGTAGCGGTGGGGTCTCCGGAAACATGAAGGGTGAACCGGACCGATTCTTTGTTTTCACAAGGTGAGGTCAGGTGAATGATTATACTTGGATCCTGTATACGCGTTTCAGAGACACAGCAGACATCGATGGAACGAGAATTAAGGGTCATGGCTAGGGAGGCCTGTTGTCCTATTTGGCCTAAGGTTCGAACGTTAAAAGCTCCGATATGTAGTTTAGTGCGAGGTTTCAGGAGACCAGGAATAACGTTTTGTGAACTCAAACCATTAGCATTAGAGGCGTCAGGTGATAAGGTTAGGCTCGTCGGGTTAATCGAGGGAATAAGGGAGTTATTGAAGGTTGAAGGTGGGATTTGACCTCGAGAAAAATGATCTCTTGTGCTGTTAGAGGTATGAGGCGGTTATCACTTCCTGGATGCCCACACCGTGGAAGGGTCATTCTTGAGGAACCTGAAAGAGAAAGAGGATTAGAGGGGGTCGTGATGACCTGAGAGTGTGACCGCAGTGTCCAGGGGACAGATGTTTGAGGTCGGTCGAGTACATTAATTATTGCTCCGGTTATCAGAAGAGGAGGCATCGGCCTCATGGCTTCCGAAGGAACTCGGCTTTCACCATGGAGCGTCATATTGATCCTTCCAATTCCCAGGGCAAAGTTAGAATTATTATATGGGTTTTTACTCGTGAACTGATTTTAAGCATGATAGTTGTTTTACGGGATAGGGTTGCTAACCCCATGCCCAACCCTCCTCCTTTATCCGGGCTTGGGACCGGCAGCAACCCTGTGCGGGTTACAGGCGGAGTTACAGAGTCGAAAACGAGTCCACAACTACAGGGTTGGTTAAAATAGAACGTATTGGAGAGTTGTTTAGTGATAGATTGGGTCACTCAGGAGCAAAGTGATTTGCTAAGTCATAGGTCAGTAAAATTCACATTTGAATCAACAATAATGTTTTGTTATAATTTTGAATTTCAGTCCACTGACGGTTTCTTATATGCTTCATCATCGCCTGCAAACATCAAATGGCTTTCCGATATGCCGGACACCTAGAAAATATTGATTATCTTCGACAACCGTGTTTTAGAACATTATTTCACTTATTATAACTGTGGACAATGTAAACATTTTACTAGTAGAACTGTTACGTTCCCCTTACCCGGTCCTCCCGTTTAGTATATTTACTTTCAGCATATTATATATTACTATGAACGACAGTTACTTAGTTGTGTACAAGTTGTCTCCATTCACTGCCACTATTTCCTTTGTTCTATACCAATGTTAGATTTTTGATTGGTTTACTGTGTGGTTTGATTTTGTGCATATGTAAAAGCATGATTAAAATACAATACATTTCCGGTTCCCGATCCTGTTTTCGATTCTGGTTCTTCTATTTTCGGCCTGGGGTTGAATGGGCATAGGGTGGTCGCGCATTATAACTAGGCACACATTATTAGCGATAACTACAGCCAACCAAATTTTCGTTGCGTCATATTAGTTGACGACATAACACGTTCGTTCTGTTATGTATTGTAAATACTTCCGGATATCGGATACCACCTTCATCACCAATATATCCGGAATGATAGTATGTATATATTGGGCACACCAAAAGGAGCGTCCATGTAATATCATGTCTTCGATTCTCCATGTAAATACAAGTGGTTCGTAAAAAACCTATCTCTAAGGTACTTCATGCAATGTTGTGTCACTTATCTATTGACTGATAGATAGAAGTCGATCAGCACTAAACAGAACTAGACCAAACTTCATTCGTGGCATTACAATCTTTGAGGCGAAATAAATTATTAATAAAGATAATATATTCACTGACTGACATCATAAGAATTGTGAGTCATGAACTATGCTGCGAGAAAACAACCACAACAATCGACCAGTACAACCAATCTATTGAGATTCGTTTCACTAAAGTTAGAGGCAAAATAATGCGAAGGAGGTCAGTTATGTGTTATTGAGAATTTGTCCTTGTTCATCTAATTGATTTGATGGATGATGCAAATGTATAAGTATAATTAACTGACTAGTCATGAACTGTTAATACTAGCAAATGCTGTATCAACAACTATCAATAATCCTACTTTGTCTTCAGAAGCTCGAACAAGTACGCTAAACAGTCTCCGTTCCTTAGGAGTTTCAGTGAGAAAATGAAGAACCATGTTCTCGCGTATTGTCTGGACAATTATTTAACTCGTCAGCCTGTTGACTGAGTTCCCAGAGTACCCTTGCTCTTTGTACATTGACAAACCCAGGAACTATAGACTTCACACTTAATTATTCCCAATCTTAGCTAGCCACCATCCAGTGGTTTACATTTCTAACTCCAACTAGTTTGTGAGATACTGAATATCCTCATCCATACTCCTATTGTTTTTCTCAACAATGAAGTATTCCGGATAGTTTCTGTCTTTTCACCTCGAAATCTCTCGTGAAACACATTCACTAGGTGATGGTCCTTAAAACTGAAAACATCTAAGCGTAATGACACTTGTTGTGGAAAGTGCATTGTAATATTACATGAATGCTGAAATCAGTGTAACGGTGAAAACTGTCAACTTGGAATCCTGTTTAACAACTTGCACTTAGGTTGTACATTCGTTTCTCATACAAAATGATGTCAACGTTGGTAAAATTAAGGTGGTATGTTTGAAAATAAGTTGCTCAAATACGGCAAAATGTACACAATTCACCTGAATACCTGCCAAGCGAGCTAAGCTTCATTAATTAATCTGCACAAAAGGTGAACAACAATGATACATTAAGCTGAAACAGGTCATGCGAATGACCTGCTGATATAGAAATTCGTCAGATGTAATCTAAGGATTGTGCAATGCCTTCCACTGAAATCCCAAGCACTCGATCGATCTCTCGAGTCATAAATCATCATCAGTTGCGACGTTTGGTGCGGTTAGTAGTCATGCAAAACATTGTGACATGTGTATGTAGCTGAGAAATTAGTGTTGGATAGTGTGACTTCCATCAGGAGTTAAGTTCTAAATATTTCGACTAAACCTCGATAACTCATTGCGGCCTCACGCGAACACCTAAGATGACTTACAAAGAGATATCCAACATCCAATATCTGTGTGCCGAGCTTATAACTCATATATCCTTATTTTATATTTGTATTCTTATTCTACTGAACATTATCTGTCATGATCCGTTTAGGTGCTTATACGCGTGATTGCTTTGGTGTCTATTCACTTATTTATTCATTTATCTATCCGTCATTCTGTCTATCTATCTGCCCATACATTTCTCCCATTTCATTGGTCTTGTATACTAATACATCCATTGAAACTTCGCATATCATTGGTTCACCCAAAGATCAATGGCGTACTAATAGTTGTCTACAGAATGCCCTCACAATGTAGACCCCTCAATCTTTACATTACTGTTGCTCTTAACATATGAAAACTCAAATTAAAATCAACTACCCAAAATCACTGAATCAAAGCAAGCGCAACAGCACGCCCTATCGATAGCGACACACTGCAAAAATCATGCACACCTATCCATACACACACACGCCACAAATTCCACTAGCCAATCAATCTGAGATCAGAGTGGAGGGGCGGCTGAAACCACTCAACCGCCACCCCTCCACTCATTTAAGACACGTAACGAGGCTAGAATGACGCAACTCACCTCTCGGAAGCCATCTGTCATGAGAAATACTGCGATTAGATCAAGACTGGATAGAAGCTGGGCGGAGTGGGATCTAGAGAAAACGGCCGTCAGGTTCGGGAGAGAACACCTTCATGGTAGTGTGTGTGAAATTTCAGAACTGTTTGACGGTTGGCCGGGTGAACACTATTCGCATGACCCACACCAATAGACGTGGCTTTGGAGCCGACTAAACCTGACTGAAGCCAACAATAGACTCCCACTGGAATATATTGATGTAAATGCCTAGAAATGGAACACCGATCACGACTTGATAACGTCAGATATGGTCGCCAAAAGACTCTAAAATAGAAAGGAAGCACACCGTGTTGCCATTATGCTCGACCAGGCTTCCGGACAATAAAGCGAACATCTTAAACATCTTGAATTCTCAAGAGACTTGAATCAACTTAGTCGTATTCGTCTCAATCACAAATTGTCGCGGAATGACATAAAACCTCCCACCAAAAGGAAGTATTCGTTTCCATACAAGTCGTTCAAGATGAAATATTAAGGAAGCGGTTTGATGGTAAATTATAATATGATCTCATTTTGTGCCTTTCGTCAATGTGAACACAAATTATAACCAAACAAGTGTTCATACGAAGGCGGACTATGTGTGATGCATATTAAGGATATGGCATAATAAACTGGAGTATGCTTATTAAAATTGTTCATGTGATGACGATACAAACAATAGTAATGATAACACAAAGATATGGATAACAATAACAATATTATTTAAAGAACGAGGATAAAAGTTATGTAGATACTAGTAGGGAATATTAATATATATATACATATATATAAATAAGTGAACTGAATTAGCGTACTGTTATTGATTCCTTAGTTTAATATTGGCATAGGTAAAAGATGCGGTTGAAGATATTTCTTCTCGACGCATAAATCTGGCATTCTGTTCCGAATGGCAACTACTTCTGCCATTTGAAGAACTTTAGGTCTTATCGACTTCATTAGACGGTTAATAACTCGGTATATTATTGACAAAAGTTGGCTGACGCTTACAGTATATCCTGTTTCCACCAAATGAATAAGTAGTAAGACATTAACAGTCTTCACCATGTCTTTGCTAGATCACTCTGGATGATGTTCCTGAGTATGAAAATGTAAATTCCTGGATTGTTAATTTTGATTTATAAATGTGGGATCTGATGAGAATTTGTCGAGAAGAATACTCTTCGTTCATGATTGTCTTGTCCTAATAATGAATAAGTGTCATTCTAATAATATATAAGAGGACACGCTTTAGACTATGATTCATTTGACTTGGGATTCCATATCTGTTACAACATTTTATGGATGGAAAAATTATTTCTATATGACATGGATCACAACCATATATATTATTATAAAACCATGAAGTGTTCATTGTTCTCTTCATCAATAAATCAACCACAAATGTATATTAATACTGTGAAACATGTTAGCTTAGTGTTGTAAATATAAACATGTGGGAAACACTTAGGGAATTTTTATTGGACCTTATGTAACTTATCACGATGTTTTGTGATAGGCGTTTACAGTGCCAAAACCTGTTCTAATGGGCGCCTGTGAAAGTGAGCATGTTTTGCATTTTAATACAGTATGGATATTGGTTGCATGTAAATGGATCACATATAAGTACAGTTTAAGTAATGTGTGTTGTTATAAGGAATAGTTTACCATATGAATGCAAGGCCTACAATAAGTGTTACACTAAGAGTTGAATCTCTGAAAACATCCATTTTAGATACAACATTTTTCTGCTTGCACTGATACAGTGAACTGGGAACTGAGAGATGAACAATTGCATATACATAGTAAATACAAATCATAATATATGTTTTACATCAGTTGCTATAACCTACTTAAATGTACATTATTGCATGCAGTTTGGATGCGATTAACGTCTTTTGCAACATTTTTCGAATTCATTACGTCGTGATTTCAATAATGTTGTCACCTAAGAATTGTAAGTTGACAAAAATAGGTTTTTACAGACAGTTATGTTTTCCGATTTCGTATTTGTAGGCGTCATGTGCTCTCGAGGAGAGTATTCATCTGAAGATGGATCCATAGTAAACTTGAGTGGTTTATGGTCGGTGAATATAGTAAATGCCCTGCCCTCGATGGAGTGTTGAAAATGTCGAACAGCACATTACATGGCTAACTTCCCCCATTAGTTATCCAGCTATTGTTTTGGTTAGTGAAATATTCAGGTCAATCTGTGCCATTTGAGTCGGTCAATCAGCAGCCTACACACAATTCGGAACTTTCAAAACAGACATACGGGCAGGCAGATTAGCCACAGAGACAGCAGCCACAACACAAGAAAAACAAAAAAAAAAAAAAGATTCATTTTATCCTTCAGGCCTACACCACTACTATTTCATTGCAAATACTAATTGATAATAATAATTGATAGTACTATAAAGATAAACAAAAATAATAAATGTAATAAGTAAGCAGAAGCAGAGATTACCAAATTTTAAGGAAAAAAAAAAAAGAAAAAAAGTTCCGAATGAGTGAAAATGATGTGTAATATAAACAGCCATACACAGGACATGATACTGCCGCATTATAATATACAATGATAGAATTCCAATGGATTTGCAGAGGGTTGATGCGTGGGTACAGACTCGGTGATGGTGGAAGTGGTTGTGGGAATTGAAAGTAGATGTTTGCTTCCGCCCTGAACACAAATGTGGCTGATAGTCAGTGTATCTATTGTGTCGTGCTGGTGATTGATAGTGAATACTGGGCTTTTTTGTGTGTGTTTTAGTGGTGAATGTGG